>SJOL01006465.1:1035736-1170010 GCA_004794785.1 Opisthorchis felineus
CGTGCCGGCGATGTTGACTCAGGCCAATCTTCGTCGGAAAAAGGCGGGAACAATCAGCGCAGGCCAATTGGGCGACCATGTTCGTACCAACACTTTCATTGTTGTGAACTCGATGGTGGGCTACCAAGCCAGCTTTCGATTTGCAGCACTTGCCACATTCCTCACACGTGAGCCCCACGAGTCTCTCCTGTGTACTGGTTGGAACTGGTGCGGAGGCGCCAGATGATTCGTAGTGTACATTGCCGAAAGTAACCAGCACATTGAAACCAAACAGGGTGGTTAGCCCTGTCTGGAGTTGCTGAACTCTTAGCTCACCCAGACTGGCGTCCAGGCTCCCCAGTCGGCACCACGAGGAGGTGGTTCAGCTGGCCGACTATGCCTATGCTCCTGCTGTAATGCAAATGTATGAATTAAACCAATCCAGTCTAGAAACCTTTAGTTCTCGATCATTTCCTTCTGGAGCTAGGTGCTACCGATGACCAACGATCAGCAGCAAAGTCCAAGGATGACACATCCAGTTTTCGCTTCGTTGCTCAACTTCTTAGAACGATTCGCAATCTGGTTGGCCTAGAGGTGGTAGATAGTTATTTTATCTTTGTTGGCTCAGTGGTTAGGACGCGAACTTATTGATCGGAAGGTCCGTTGTTCAAACTTAACCCCGGCATCTAGACCGATTCTGTCTAGGCTTCAACAGCCTGGCTGTATTTCAGCCCTCGTGCCTTCAGGTGGATTGGCGGCTAGGCACCGAACGGGTGTTCCAACTGGACAACTATTACATTCCTGTTGATGGTCGTCAACGGGTGCAACTTCTGAACTGTGCAGTAGGGTAAAGTCTACAGCTTTTCTGCCAGGTTGGGTTCCGTAGCGTTGGCTGATTACAAGTACAATTGTCTTGCAATTCTGTGTGATATGGTATCGGTCATCCTCACTTACCTTAGCTCCTTTTTAATCGCGTCATTTGGTATTTGATATGGTCGTCCATTCTTCGACTGTATCGAACACGGCAAGTGACCTGTGCGATGGTGCTGTTTTTGTTATTCTTCAGTTGTCTATAAATCGAACTCTTCAAATGTTTCCAGATGATTTGGGGTTTGAAACCTTTCTGTAAGCGGATTTCGCATACCTTTCATATTGTTCTTCAAATGTCTGCTTTTCAAAGCCTGCCCTGGGGAAAACGGCAAAGCTGTTTTCATTCAAGAGGACCTCAAAAGTTTTTCGCTTTGATGACAGAAGAAATCCCGGTGGTTCATTTTGGGGATTACGCCACGTTCTTTTGTTGATTAGTTCAGTTGACTCATTTATAGATGTAGAGTGAGCCAGGTATCTGAGGTTGCTGGCCTCCGTCTGATACTCTTTGACATGCAGGTCACCCTCCCTTGGCTCTTGATTCTTTCTTTTATCCGGCTAACCTGAAGATCCCGTTTTTGAACCTCAGTGTTCACGCCAGCCGCTTCTGTTCGCCTAGGCAGTTCCAAGGACTATGTTTCAAAATTGATCCCAAAATGTGAGTGATCATTCTACCTCATATGTCATTTCTAGACTTACTTGCAGTTGCGGTGATAATTATGTTGACAAAACTGATCGGGGCCCTTCTTAAAGGATCTGGGGGACATATTCCAAATCACTTGCTACTGATCTTGCAGCACAACTGGTCAACGTCAGTGGCCAGAGGACCTGGAGGTCATCGATCGAGAAACAGATCTCTGAGACAGGCCAAATGATCGGCCTTGTTCGTATCTCCACCCGTAACTACTAGCTTTGTGTGAAGCGATGTTGGTAAGGGCACACCAATTTAGCTTATGTGTGCAAAAACTTTTAATTCGAACTGTCCACCTATTATAAACAGCCTAAATCACTCCCTGTGAGAAGAGTGTCGTTCGGTGTATTCAGCTCGTTTTCGCTATATCCGTTACCTACAAATGTTGGAAGTTTTACTTCTGCAACTGATGAAAGTAAGTTGAAGTGTGAACCTCGGTTTATGCCAACAGAATATTTCCAGTCAACATAACTGACGCTGGACCCTCATCTTAACATGCATACAGTAAGGTAGTTATGTACTAGCAGAACCGTTATCTTCTCAGGCCCCATGTTTGCTTGTGGGAATATCTCCATTTCAAGAGTTATTCATTCACCTTGATCCAGGTAATCACATTTTCACAGATCGGACATTGACGCTCACCTTATTCGAGGCAACCTTCCTGGTGCATGTCAGGCACCATTCGTTTGTCCCTTGTGGATCTCAAATGTGGTCTTATCAGTTAGTTGGTTGGTCAGTTGGGTTTTATCGTACAGAACTACATTTTTCAACATTCCACCAAGTAAGTATGAGTTTTGTCGGCATATCTCCCCTCGTGCACTGGCTGGGATAGATTAGTGATTCTCTATCTTCGTCCTTGTTGTGATGTTTATTGTGACGACGTCGGACTTCAGACTCTGTCGTTTCTCCTGATTAGTGACCGAATCCACACACGATAGATATAGGTTGTTCGACTGCAGTGAAAATCTTACTTCTGGTGGATTTTCTTATATCAAGCTGAAATTCGGTGATCACTGGTGCGTAAAAAGTATACCCTAGCCTTACTTTACGGCCTCCATGATAATAGGCCCCATGTTTGGAGTGAGTACACCAAACTGTCGTCAAGAGGTAGCATACCAAAGAGCTTGATGTTTGAGTTTTTCCGTAAATTGTTGCCATTTAAACTCTATTTCCTCCTGATCTGTTTCCAAAATGAAGTCAATTCAGTCTTATACAAAGATCAGTTTATACACTCAGGCTTATTTAACCTTGTTGATTATTCTCTCTTCAATATCCAAGGTTCGAATGCAACTTTTGCAGATAAGCCCATTAATACTTTGATTCCGATCTAACAAATGCTTCTGCCTTTGTGGAAGGGAGCATCATCTAGCTCAGCCCGTTTGCTAACGTCTTCGCATCCGTTCTTATGTTACAATGGATTCACTGTCTCCTTCATCGTTCATTTAACTTCAACCCTAGAAGACTCCTCCACAGGAGACTCAAGCCAACAGTCGCACTTCTGTAAAATGGCGGACGACCAAGGTCAGAAAAGAAACCAACTGCCTTTGTCTGCCAGTTCAACTCCTTCGTTTTATTTTGGTCCTCCGGTTCATAGCACACCGAATCACTGCACGGTATCACAGGATGGTCATTCAATTTCTGAAACATCCTTCAGTTTAAATGGCCGCCCATTCCTCCGCTCACTATTTCGCGCACTTGAGGTTGGACCAGGCACAGACTACGAGACTCTGTTCGCCCTTTTACTCTTCTCATCCATCCGTGCCAATTCAGGTGAATATTTTCCAGCGTCTCACATCAAATGGCTTATCTTCATATTCAACGGCTCTAGTATCCTTTGCAAATTAATTTGATTCTTTCACCTCCGTTTATCTGTTATTTGGAATGGTCTTAAATTTATCACAGTTTTATATCACAAGTGAATGACAGCCGTACAAAGAGGTCGATGGTCCATATTACAAGGGAATCTAGCAATAACTGTAGAATACTGAACAGAAATATGTGTGATTTCGTCCCACTGTACGGGCGCTCTTGTCCATCAAGTGTGTAGTATTGTACGAATTTTTTAAATTTCTGAATGGGTAACATCACCAAAAAAATCGTTCAGCTGTAGCACCCTTTCGGTGCCTAACTGCCATGCCACCAGAAGAAAGCACGAGGGCTGTGATACTGTCAGGTTGCCCAAGCCTAGACAGGGGAAGTCGAGAGGCAGAGGTCGGGTTCGAACCACGGACATTCCGGTTAGTAAATTCGCGCTCTAACCACTGAACCATATCGCCCCAACATCACCAGTCAACCTTCCTCATCTACCAGCATAGGGCAGTGAGGCACCTTGTACAAAGTTTGGAGTGGATATGGTTCACGTTAGCGCACAGTATTTCCCTTCACAGGACAGCCTGTTTACTTCCTATTCTAATTCGTTTGGGTAGTGGAGCCACTTGTGCTGATTTACATGCTTATTTTTATTATTATGTCTCATGATTGCTTGGTACCAATAGACTCCCGAAAACTACTCGGATTTTGGTTGAATGTAACGGCGTGCTTTAAAAAAAATATAGACAGCAGAGCAGTATGATGAAGAACAGAACATGTACTCCGTGAATGCCCTTCCAGTTTAAATGTTCTTCGGATAGGTAACACGTGTCTTGGTTCGTCGGCTTGCTTGTCATTGAGCTAATATAGTCAGGTACGGTGCCCAAGCGGTGCTGCCAGCGATTTTTAGCTGCTTGGTGGATCACCAGCTCTCTACTCTCTGAGTAACGTGAACTTAGATGGTTGAAGTACTGGTCCACAATTCCGTTATTCAGCTCAGCTTTCATCTTAAGGGAATGCGATGGGAGGGTTAAGCTAGACCAGTTTTCCAAATACGTGATAGCATGGACACGGTTGATTGCCTATCGGATAGCGCGCACTCGTGTGGTGTTGAAACACAGAACGACTTGTCATTGATGTCGCAGATGTCTGAATAAGTCATTCTCAATGACTCACTGAAGATGGCTTCATATTTTGAAAACTGCTGTCGTATTAGTGAACTATTAGACTATACGAGGTTGGATATGCGGTTGGATAGTCTTATTCATTCAACGACTCACACACGAGACGACCAACGCCAGGTATATAAGGTTGGCTCCTGCATGCTCGTTTGTGATTTCACCATGGACGGTAGTGTCAGCTGATTTATGGATATACATCACCACTATCGGGCCGCCCAATCTCAAACCTTGTAGTGGAGTTGCGGAATGATTGAACCATTCACCTCACTACTTCTGGTATTATTATTCCTCGTTCACGATTTCCTAAAATTTACTTTTCTTAGGTATCGATGTCCCAACGCTTCAATTGGCATGCCTATCCGACCCAAGCTTGGTGAGTAGGAAATATATGATCATGGTGATGATGGTTTTTTTTGTCTTCGTATGCTGACTGTTGTCCAACTCGTTAAGAACTTAAACAGCTGTTTCACTCTAGTTAGTATTATAACACCTCATCAGCGAATCAAGTTTATGACAGATAAGTATCCAATAAGGATGTTGTTTGCATGCGCCTAAGTGCACTGACAGCTGGTAGCTGGTCTCGGGTTGTGAACACTGGTACCCCGAATGCTGCACTTTCTGTTTTCGGCTTTCCGCGGTAAATTTGCACCCTTCCAGAGATGGCAACTGTGCTCACACATGTTTTTTTCACTACATGATCTCCACGTTTACCTTTCAGGATAACGGATACCGATATGACAATTTACTAATCGAGAGGTTGCTGGGACTCATCAGCGATGCCTGCAAAGCCAGTAAGTGCGAAATATCGGGTTGGGGTGTGTGAGTTACAATCACGCATTTCTTTATATCACCTTGTTTCGCGTTAGTTAATACTGATCGGAGTCGAATGTCCATTATCATCTGTCATTGAAGATCAGTCTTTTTTGGTTTTTTAACTGACGGCACAAAATAGTCGAAGACGAGAGTCAGTGTTCAAGTTGGTAAAGCCGATAGAAATTCACACCTGGATATTCTAGCCAATTTTGGACTGACGACATCATTCACCTGCCAAAGATGTTCCATTCCTTTTGTCAACAACATCTTTTTACATATCTTAAGATTTTCACTGGAGGGGCACGGGTCTAAGTTCTTTGGGAGTATGAGCTGACGCACCTGCATGAGAGAATTCCCGTTGGTTTTGGGAACGATCCTTATTCGTCTATAAAGCCACAACTTTAGTGGACACTGTGAGACAATTGGGCTAGATTATGTGGTTGTTTCTGTGGTGATATCCAATGACCACACTGAAACATTAACTCGGCCATCTGCGCCACACTTTTAGGTTGACAGATTTCACTCCTTGGTATCCTGGAATGCATAGTAAAACAAGCAAATTTGGATCGACCAATTAATGATTACTCATTCGATCCGATGTTTGAAAAAATGAAAAAATGAATATTGCTACGCCCAAATTTCAGTAATAATGTAGCAGTGTATGTGATCATGTGCTCCTACCTTGAATAAATTCGAACAACCACCACCACCATAATCGTCATCAACAGTGGCGTACCTCAACATTGCTGATCCGATGTTCCCACCAGACCCGATCAATGCCTCGGAAACTCCGATGGTCAACGTTCCTATGTCCTCTGCGCGTAGAGCCTACGTTTCTGATCCATAAGGCAGTATGGATCGCACTGCCGTGGTGTGTACTCTGCCCTTGACAGACAAACTCACGTCACGTCGGCGACATATGCGTCGGAGGTCAGCAAAAGCTGCCCTGGCCTCAGAATGAACGACAATGTTTAATTGAGGCTCTCCATCGAAAACCAATAGCTACATGGTCCAATGTAGTCCGTGACTGTTGCCGTTGATGGCCTCCAAGTAACTCGATGTGAGTGTTTGTGCTGTAAGCTCACACTGACCAAGTACAGACGGTGATCAGCATACAACCCAAGCAGTCACTTCCCATTATCGGTACGCTGTGCATCGATTCCAAATCTACCATGTAACTGGGCTTCTTCCGGACGTAGTCGTCCAACTTAGGCATTCACGTCACCCACCAGGATCAGTATATTCGTCCTTCTGGCCGACAGAAGCAGTCGTGACAGATCTTGATAAAACTGTTCCTCTCAGTCTCAGAACTGCGGTCTGTTGGGGGCGTATACGACAAATGAACACCGTTTACCGCATCGACCTGCATTGATCTTAATTGAGCCAGACAACCGCACAGCGCAAAGACGACTGTTTACTAGGATCCAGTCCAGTAAGGCACTTTCAGCCTTGGGGCTGAGTGCAACTCCCACACCGTACATACCACGAGCCACTGACCGGAAGCTCCGTTGTTCGAACCCGACCTTTGCATCTCGACTGTCTAGGCTTGGCAACCTAGCTGGAGCTGAACGGATCGAATTAAAGGTATATGTAGAGAAGCAGATCAAAAACTCAACCGTTGGAAATATTCTGCCCAGTGATCCAGAAGTTTCCTTCTTTCATATACTAGATTTGCAATCCTATCTTTACTTAGCTCACCAACAGACAGTGTCTTGGGTCCTGTTTTGTTGTTTGGCTAAACACATTCCGTTCGCTTTCGGCTACGCTAGCCCCCTATTTTTTTTTAGTTTACTGGCTAAACGGCACCTCCCTATTCACAGTGCTATGTTTGGATTGACGTCTAGCAGACCGTCTGGCCGGATAATAATGAGATGGTCCCGATGGGATAACGTCTTGTTTCAAGAATTGATAGTGACCGTTTTGAAACCCAGTTGTTAGTATATGTAGGCTAGGATGTGTGACATACCAATATTCCAGCGTCATGTTTAGCCGGTGCTATGTCTTCCAAGTAACCATACTGGTTTAGGAAGTGGCCGCTTTGAAAACAACCCAAAAGGTTTTGGTGTTTGCTTAATTTGTGGCTCGGGAAGCTTTCCAGTGGGTTTGCTTCCTAGGTTTCCCCGGGGAAACTCGGCGAAAATCTATGTCGGATGAGAGCATCATCCGAATCTAGGCATGTATTCTGGGTCCATCGGCGGTCGCTTATTGAGTCTCGTCATGTGTAACTAGCTGCTACTTGATCGGTCTGGCTCCAGGGTTGTTCAGATGGAAGTGAACACTAGGTAGCCCAACGGCCGTCCACTATGCCTAAACCCAGTACTGCTGGTAAACAATGGGCGATCAGCAGAATTGAAAAAGACGTTCATCTTTATCGATGCAGGATGGGTCACCAAACTGCGCCTCGCATGATCTGAGGCGCTTTATTCGAGCATTCAAATCTCGTGCAACTGGATACCTCGTGGGGGAGGTGACGCTGGTCATTTTTCGATAAAAAATATCTTTCGTGGAATCTGGTGCAGCTAAGTTGTGTATATGCAAGAACTATAAACAAAGAACACACATTATTCCGACCGGCGCTAGTTCTTATAGATATGGAATGCTAGACAGCACAGGTTCAACTGTTTGCATGTATCCAGTCGAGTAATGAACTCTCGGCGCGCGAAGTGAATACTTTGCCAACATCGGGGCAACCCGCTGCAGCATCTGCAGGATAACCCAAAGTTCTTAGTTGATGGCCTCTAGATGGAGAGGGTGCCGCAAGTTCAACAACACTTGGGTCTTGTATTCGAGTTTCAGAGATGTAACATATATCATCGACAAAATGTCTAGAGTACTCACAAAAGCAGGTTGTCGGTTGAAGTTTGCAATAAAAAAGGAGAACTGGGCCCGAATAACGGATGCGAAGCGGTCGGTCTGAGTAGTGGCTTGCAGTGTTTATTCCTTAGGTAACTGATTGATTGCCTAGAGGTGGGATATACATAAGAGTGATTATCAAGCGGAGTCGTAAAGGACTTGAGATAACAATGAAGAAGGATGGGAAGCTTCCTTGGTTGCATGTGTTCGCTTATCTGACCTACCGTATATAGCTAATAAGTCGACCCGGCTGATATCATCACGTGACAACCGATGTGGCATGAAGGTACATTTGTCTGTGTAGTTCATTTTTGTACGTGTGCTGAGGAGCTGCCAGGGCGCCTAAACCTAAGCAAGAGGACAATTGAAGTGCTTGGTTAAAGCCAGAGTTTCTTGCCCAACCCCCATGGAGTCCCACACTTGTTTTACTCATATATCACCCATTTTATACGATTAGGAGTTTTTGTTAATTGTTTCATGTTTTAAACCAATTGATATCCATTGCTTTAGCAGGAGATTCCTGACTGTGGATTCTGCCTTGCCCTGTGAAATACTTCTAGGGATGAAAGACAAGGAGGTCATGTGTTACAATCGTCGGAACATCATACTAGGTTCTCCCCGTCAATTTTGTCTACACATGTGCTCGGTCTACCCAGCTACCGTCTATGGAAGGATCTGCTTTCCATATTTATCCTTTCTGAAGAGGTTCACGGGACCGCAGAATGTGACCATAACCAATCATTATCGTCAACACTGAAGGTCTGATGTATAATGCTTTCATTGATTTTTAAGCCTTTTTTATCACTTCGGTTAACGTTCGTTTGATGAACCGCGAAACTTTTCGCTATGTTTCTTCCGGTTACATTTTCCGTTTTCACAGATAGTAGAGTTCGTCTCATCACCCTCTACATGGCAATTCGGTTACTCACAGATCTCTGCTGCACTGAAGTCAACGGATGTATTTTATCTGATGGGCATTTTGCGCAATTGCTCAGCGTGAGAGAGGAAGCAACTATGGTACTGCGCAGTTACTTTCGGGTACGTCTGTCCCACTATTGCGTTGGTAAGGAGCCATTCGGGTTAACTTCCCTCTTCTCGTCTCCGCGCTTGTGTGGTGTCAGAGAACCAAGTGTTGGCTATCATCCCGTGTGCGTGTGATCTGGCTGTGGCTTGTAAGGGATTCGAACCATCAGTCCACCTATGACCTGCAGTTTAAGGTTCATTCTTTTAGTTGCCCACTTCTAAATTGTTGATCCAAGCCGTCATGCAACACAGTGTTTTCTGTGAGTTTGCTAGGTGGTCACCAATGACCATAATTTTTTACTTCGAATAACCTCTGGACGTGGTCACTGAGGCTGCTCATTTGCGATTCGTTGGTCTGTAGAGTTTTCCTATGGGAATGTCCAGTATTCGGTTTCACTCTCCCTAGAAACGACGAAAGCTGATGATGCTGAGATGGGAGAATTAATACTGAAATCTCAAGTTCCCCTTGTATATCGTTTGATGGGGTTGGTGCAGCAAAACACCGGGAATTATAAAGTTAAGACGCTTTTGTGAGCTGTGGAAGCGCTGTCCACCAAAGGTTTACCAACATCGTATATGTAGGTCAGCTATCGCATATTTCGAGTGGCTCAACTTCGATTCTTATTTGGTCAGAAGTTTCCATAGTGCTTTAAAGATACTTTTCCCGATATTTGGTCCGTGTACACTGCCCAAGGTGTCCAACTCTTCATTATTGAGTAACCCTCTGAATGATGTGTGAACAATCACTTCGGCCACAAGGGGAAGAAACAATGGAAGTCGCATACCTTTCCCTCGTAATGCCCCCTTCCCCCGCGTTTTACTAGCCCAGTTGTCGTGCAGGAATGTACTCAATCGGGATACGCATGGCTGGCTGTTTTAAAACAGGATTTCCTGCAATTCTATGTGAAACTCTGGCTTTCTGGCCCTATTCTTTGCGAAGGCCGCCAATCCCGTTGGGAGGCGCAGTATACAAAAATGATTTTGTTTCTTTGTTTCGAGTCAAAATAAACCAGCATCAATGCCTGAATGGCTAATGCAGTGCATGGCACCCAACGCACAGGCAACACATGCTGCAGACACTTGCTTAACAAGCAGCGTTAATTGCATCATCATTTTTGTATCAGATTGCTTTCGGCAAGTGACGTATTTTGGTGCATCCCTTTGAAAAAGCACCATTTTTCAACCGATCCTAAAGTTGGACAAAAAATCTCCATAAGGTACTGGTAGCAGAAATTTCACTAGTTACTTGATATTTCGAAGGACTAGAATTGGGCCATGTTTTTGGGTTTTTTCCTCCCATAAAAAAATCTATGAATGTTTTTAAAAACCTTAGTCGGCTGTGTGCTGCGTTACTGGAAATTGTCCCCGTTCTGTGTAGTAAAATTTTTGTATTGTAACACACCCGTCCCCATTTTTCCTTACGCTTCTTATGCTTCACGCATTGTGATGCAAATGCACTGGGTCATCAGTACAATGTCATTTGTGAACACCGGTGGTTCGCTATCTCAGGGCCATAGTTTATATGAGGACCCAACTGCAAACACGTGGTTAGGGCTGGCCTATTTTAGATACTTCGGGGTATCTACACCTCCAAACACTCATTCAGACAATGCTGGCAGAAGCTAGCAACAAGGACGCCATTGACACTGGTAAACAGGCGTGCAGCACCTCTAGCCAGATGCAAATGGGATCAAACTAGCCTACTCTTGAAGGTGGACCCAGACTTCTGAATCGCTACCATACCCTCTTGTCAAGTTGATCATCTCTGCGTTTGCACCGCTCTGAATTATATACGGCCAACAACACTCTTCGGTAGCTGATGGCTCAACGTGCGCAGTACACGACCAGGCAATCGAAACTAATAGCGCTAGACACATTCAGTTAAATTCCCATGCGAAAAAACTGAATGTCCATTTCCTGATTGTCCCGTTGCGGATTTGTTAGCACCAGCCTGCGGATAACAGTTAGCAAAAGCCTGAAAAAGTCGCAGTTCTGCTGCCTGCAAATACAAAACAGTTCATATTATGGTCTGGCGTGTACATCCGTTAGGAATCAGAGACATGCCGTTTTATTGTTGTCTCAAATTACCAAACGCGATCTGACACCTAGTGATTCATGCCCCAACCGAAACAACTACCACGTTACCTAAAGTGCTCCAAAATATCAAGGGCCGGTTGGAGAGTTAATGAGGAAATGTCAACATTGCACGAGCATATATATATATATATATATATATATATATATATATATGCCTCTCCGTACGGACTCTTCCGACTCAGCTGTGATGCTTGTTGGAAGGTGGGTAACTTGCTCGGTAAGCCAGAGGTAGCTGTTTTCCCATTCCCACAGAACTTGCTTCGATACTGTTGCATGCAAATCTAGCATTGAGGATACGGCTCACACTTAGGATTTGCTATGCGTACGGTCTGCTGAATTTTTCTTTACATCAGTTGGAGTTGGCAAGAAATCGGTATTATATGTGATGAACGTATGATTGTTAATCCTAAAACTGCCGATTGACCCAAATCAGCTAATGTTTGTGCGCTTCGATTGCATTGTTGAGAGTTATCAGTGTTTCCGAAATAATTCGCCCAAAAAACCGAACCGCTGTTGCTTATTTCGTCGCCTCAAATTATTTACCCTTTGATATACTCTATAATAAGGTCTTGTTTCATTTTATTATTTATTTCATCCTGTCCCATACCCTCTGTTTTTTTTTCACTCAGAACGATGCAATTTTCTTAGACCTGTTTGAATATGAACTACGTCAGTTACAGAAGCCACCGTTATCCTTCAACAAGTTGGCCATGGACTCCAGTCTTTTGATTCCTCCGTTGGCTGCCTCGGTTCTTCCTGGCGCTTCGCTCCCGAATGTGACTATTCGACTGGGTCACTGGAGACATCTTCCTCAGGTCGAAATGGAACACACCCAACGCGCGATCGGTGCATACTTGCTCATCTACATTTGGGTTGAATCACTATTACGCGCACGATCCTCAGACGATGGACATCCTCACACTCATTTAGGAACCATCAAACGCACTAACAGTGAATGCATACTGTCCTCTAACAGGCTGGTGGTCGACCTCACCAGTATGCCTGGTCTAGCTGGTCTAGGCAATATTACAGATCCCAAAGCCTCGTCCTGTGTACACAAAGCAGGAGACAAATTAGATCTCTGTAAGTTCAATTCTCGTTGTGTATTCATTTTATTTGTGAATGCTATTTCGGTTGCGTCTTGCATTTCGTAGCCTTGGTTCCACGGATGGTTGCCGTTCCAACTCAACCATAATGGTTTAGACTAGGTTTCCGTTGTATGACTGAAACGGATTGTGAACATCCCAACATGGGACAGTTCGTATCTATGCATCTGTTTGCTTTAGCTTTATGCATAACTGCGTGTTTGGATTTCTTTTTCCCCAACTATTTTTCAGCATTCTGACTGTTACCCGTTTGTTACTTTTCTAGTTTTTTTAGCCTCTGTATATCCTTTTTTCAATTGTTTTAGCATCAGAAGCCCTCATTGGATGTACAGTTGAAACTGGAGGCAGGTACGTTATGGCCCATTCATTGTGCTCTCATTTACACTGATTGAGCTCCTCCACTGACCTCTGAGTTGTTACAGCCTTCAAGTGTGCCTCGGCTTTTCTTCACAGACAAAACTACTGTTTCTTCTCTGCACAAGCCAAGTGGATCTGCTTTATATAATCCAGGCTACTGGCGAGTAGTCAGACCCTCCGTACTCCTCTGTGTACCGCCGCTCCTGGTCCATCCTTTATGGACTTCGATCAGTAGTTTATCCGGCGAACACTTAAATGATCGCATCTGGAGTCTATATTTATGGTATATATATATATATATATATATATATATATATATATATCATCTCATACCTGTCAGTATTCGTTATAAGTGTGTGGTTCTGTAGGAACTTGGGCGGTCAGGACGGAATTCCATCGCATTGCTCACTTGACCTTCAGCCGCGTGACCAAGGTTGTTCCATTCAGCGCACACCCAGCCCACAGTCTTTTGGTGACCCGCGTTTCTTTGTGTCCGGTAGTATCATGGTTCGCTCATACTTTCAAGTGTGACGGTATGCGGTGTGGCTGTGAGTTTTCGTGGTGCGTTACGCACTGACATCAGGCAGAGGCCTCAATGTGACTGGTTGGTGGTCGAACTCTGTTAGCGTCACCTGCCCTCAAAAATGCACGATTAACCCAAAACCTTTGATGTTCGGTTTGAGGGTGATGATAAAACTGACTGTTTTCCTGCCGTAAATAAGCCATCAGTGTAGATACCTTTCAAAAACACCTAATATGTGTAATTATACGCATTGGTCAGCTGAAAATCGGCCCCGGGATGACCACGACGTTGTGCCTATGTGTAACACTAAACAGAAAGACTTAGTACTGTTGGGTCAGTCGATCTTCAAAAGCGGGACAATTACCGGCCTTCTTTCGAGCCGTTGGACTAACCAACCTCATCGCTCAACCGCAAACAAGTTCGTCTTTCCAGACGCAATAATTTAGGTTCATCCAACGAATGCCAGTGGATTAGTGGTCACACGCCAGCCTCAGATGTCAGATTTCTGAGGTTCAAATCCCGTTACCGCCAAGTATACCTATACACTGCTGATGAGCTTCAATAAGAGCGAACCTCGAGACCTCTTTGGTGTGGATTTACCAGAATAATTGTGCCAGGATATGAGGAAAATTGTTCCAGCGAGAGTGATGCGCGCGAAAATTCTGCAACTCCTATCATTACCCACAACTAGTTCAGAGATTGTTGCGTAATTGATGAAGTATTATTTATAATGTAACAGCGATTTTTGGGTGTATGAATAGTTTTTTAGCTGATAACATCCTACAACCACCGTACCATTTTCATGACGAGACGTCCTGACAGTTTTTGTAAGAATGATAAAATTGATAATATAGCTTATTGGGAATCATCTCATTGGGCGTCTAGGATTGTTAAATCATCGTACCTCAAGGGGCTGAAACTCTGACCTGAAGCCCGAAGGCTTGACACTGAGACTGCGGAGACTTGAATATTTCTGTCAGGTCATCCAAATGTTTTTTATCGAGATATCTTTGGAAAATGCGGGGGCGCTGTAGAATGAAAATGTTAATGAGTGCTAAATCACGCGTCTACGCCTCTGTTGTGTTTCTTTAGATCGGGGTATGCCATCGATTCAATGAAGATGTCAGTGAATGACTAAATCGACTGTTCAAGTACTGCTTATTCTAGCCAAATCATGACACTAGAGGAATAATATGGGCCAGAGCTCTTATCCGAAAGTTTTATTCACAAAAAAAAGCTGTCCATTTTTCGTTTTTTTCACTTGCTTTGTAGCCATGAGAAACGATTTCTAGTCAACTACAGTCAACAACTCGTTTTGGTTGAGCCAGACTCGAGACAAATGGGCTGGGGAGTGATCACGTTTATCGGCCCACTACAGGTAAACTTTCAGTTTTACGAATGGCAGTCAATACCTTCGTTATGCAGGTGTCTTAGTTGTTACTGTGATTCATGTCAGGTGTTGTTTGTAAATTTGGTGGGACCTACAGCAGACAGGTAGGAAATGGCGACTTAGCGGCGTCGTTAGGCTTCCGAAAGGAAATATTAGTAGTCTGTTTGGCAATTAAGGTCCATGATTGTTTGCACGACCTGGGGGTTAAGGGATGAGACTACTCTCCTACTTTCTCATATATAGAGGTCTACGTGAATATCTTATATAGTTTTATATTCACATAAGCCACATATAGAGTAAAAGGCTTGCAAGCCACAATATCAAATTCATCAGTTCACCTTCTCCATACATTCACTGTTGGTATCGTGATGTACTGTCCTTTGAGGGTGTTTCAACCCAGTTATTCTCAACGATGTTTGTAGTGACTGCAAATTTTGACTTATTACCTCATGGTGCTAGGCTGATAGAAAACCTCCCTTTGAACAGTTCCACAACTAACACGATAATCGTGTAGCCGCTTCGGAAATCTGGTGACCATAAAGTCGGACAAATTCATTCGTTTACCAAATTCAGGTTTTCAGGATTTGCTGGCAACCCTAAAGGCCCAAATTTGCTAAATGGAAATTCATCAGATTCACTGTTTTACTGCGACCTCTGAGGTCAACACTACTGGATAGTAGATGACTCATCACAGTGCACGAACTCGGAAGCAACTTACTTGTTGTCTTGACACAACGCTTAGACGACACGACCGTTGTTATTGTGGTAGCGTTTTGTGCCAGCATCAGGTTCGCTCTGAGGGATTGGTTATATCAACCCATCACAGCCTACATATGTGCAGTTCCAACCGATTAATAAGATACCCTGAAGCCTCTGAGGGTTCCCCTGGATACCTTTGATCTAAGATCGGCTGTAGTGAGTTAACCAACTGTGATATCAGAGATCACCACAGAACATATACCGCGTCCTGAATACGGTTACAAATACTTTGGCTGTTGATCTACGACATCAATCTCCAAGGTAGTGTTATTAGTCGGCATACGCCCAAAGGTGTCAATTGTCATAATCACCCGCTGCAAACTATGACTACACATTCCGGGTGCTGACTGGTTGTTTGATGAGTATACTGATCCACCCTCAGCTGATCACATTCGACGTTACATCAGTCCACCAAGACATCCAGGAGCTGCTCCGTTATTCAGCTTAGATTGGCTTCAGTGACAGGATGAAATCTCCTTTGAAGATGACCAAGTTTCCTCTTTTTACAATTCATGACGTGCTGAGTTGGTTACCGCTGGTTACGCCCTGTGTCCAACATCCGACGATACCGCCCTCCGTAAAAGTCTCCGCCAAAGTGGTTGTTTAGGTGAAGTGTCTGTCGTGATGCAGCCATTGATTGTGCTAAAGAATAGTAAATTGCAGAATGGTGCGAACAAAACTATCACAATACGATAGCCTTTCTCCCTTGGGGCGTCTTACACAAAAATAGCTTTTTTCGGACAGGTGAAATTTCCTTCTAGACCGCCGGGCAAAGTAATAACTTCATGTGTCAAATTTTCCTATGTATCAGGAGACGATCCGGATCACTGCATGAGCTTTCGTCGTCGATCGAATGGATGCAACTGAATGAATTCAACCTGGGGCATTTTGTGCTTGTGAACGCCCATGGTCTGGTTTTGGCTTTTCAGCGTGGAGCAACCATATCGGCATTTCCGCGCGAGTCTATCGTCGTCAGGATGACAAGTGCTTGTGTTTATTTGCTCCACTTTACCGGATAAGTGATGCGATCTTTATCTAATGGTGGTTTATATGTAGGGATCCTCTATCTAAAGGTTAAGACTCGGGAGCGGACATCTTATGAGGCAGATGGGTTGTTGATTGACCAACCATGCTTGTCTGTTGTCATATTTAACCGTTTTAATATTGTCGGTAACCCAGTCGTTTAGTCTCACGACAACCCACTTGTTTCAAATAAGTGTCGGAACAGTATGACTTTTTTATATCCTACTTGAAACCGGTTTTTATCCCTTGTGACTTCTGTCTTCCTGTTAATTCCCTTTACGTTTGTATTACACAAAACAGACAGAGAACAATATGTCATATCCGTCTTTTAGGATCTGGAAGCGGTTTGTGATCCGGCAGACAGTCGTTGTCTACACGTAACGGTTCATTCACCCGGCCATTTAACGTCTACCTCTGCAGCTGGTGCGAAGTCGGTGTCAACCAAAACAGGAGTCGAAGCCAGTGGGGTCGACTCCAGTCCACGTCGTACTCTCAAAAAATCAGCACTTTTTGTGGCACGATTTCTATTCGAAGACCATATTCGTTGTATGACGGCTAGACAAATGCTCATTCGAGGATGTGAATTGGCTCGACAAACAAGACTTCGGAAAATAGCTTCGTGAGTTCTATTCACATAACATTAGTGATTTGAGATGTCACACACATCAGAAGTACCCATACGATAAACGACTCTGTGACGAAACCGCATCATTACCATTGGCAACATCAGCGTAAAAGATTGATGTCTCAGTGTGGTACAACCATGTAAGTTTGGCTAATTAGGATTCTGTGATAAAGAGAAGAAAGTTGACAGAGGAGAGGTACCGGTTGCCAGCCCCACACAGACATCCGACGTTCCCACACCTGTAACACTCAGCTGAATGACCTGGGAAGAAGCTGACAGCTCGGAGCGACTGGCACAGGTTCGCAGTCTCATCTTTTAGCGTCTCTAGTCAAATATGGTCAGAATTACGTGGGCCCTCTCTTGGAAGACGGGTCGCACGGGCGTCATACTTTGTTTAATTTTACCATGTCATTTTGCCCGCCACCGAATCAGTCCCGGAAGACCGTGCACTTGCTGGATGATATCTCAGTTCGTAGCACACGATCGAGCTATTGTAGTGCTAGATCCATTGTGCAAATGGAATGTATGCTGCCTCACCCAGCATCTTTTTACTCATCACTCCCTCGCCTACTTGTTGTGTTTCAACTCATTTCAGGTAGTCCTGAAGGTGATTTCATCGTCCTTCCTAAAAGGTCCTGTCTCGCAACTATACAGCAGCACAGTCCGTATTATGTTCTGATAGAATACATCCCTTGAGATTCGCGCCAAGACTTCGCCTGTCACACAGTCCTCATTACTGGTGGAGCTTCCAAGATGCTCAGACTTTTCTGCCATGTAAACGCTATGAGTGACGAGTTTGATGCGTTCATGCGACATCGGCGGCAACACTAGGCCATTTTCAACACCAATTCTTTGCGCCGTGTAGTCCTTTCCGTCTGCTTGTCACAGTGTCCCAACAAGCAGTACATGTATTCCTTATCCTCATGTTAGAAGGACTCTGCCCATCGTCCTGATTTTAACAGTGTAAATGAACTGCATCAGCTATAAAGACCAAGTCATCGAGTTCGACACAATCGGCCGGTAAACAACACCAGTATGCCAGGGGCTATTATTGGTCACAGATAAAATGAACATTTTCACAAACATAGACTCCGGAGTTGCTTAGCGTGAGTCGTTAAAGTGTCTAATTCGCTTATTGCAAGATTATTGCAGGTGGCAAAAGGTCCATGTCAAAATTCCCACCAAGCCACATGTGTTTTCCTCTGGGAAACTTTCGTTCGACGACCCAATCAAGATCAAGTCGCTTGACTTAGATCTGTGTAGCGCAGGAATGATTGGCGCAACCTTTTGCAGTTCGCTGCTTATTGGCTGCCCATAGCACGAACTTGTATCCGGAAGTTGCACATTCGCAACTCCCCCGATATTCTTGGGTTAAATAATGCTGGTGATTTCCGTTAAGTATGAGGCCACTGTACAATGCTTCCCGGTTCTCCAACAAAGATTCGTCTTGGTTTACAGGATAAACTCCGAAACCCTAAAAACCTTGTTACTTCCAGAACAACTTTCCAAAGGTCTGGTGCTACTTCGGGGTTGTTGTTATCAGTAACTTTACATAAAGATACAAATTTGATTGGCAAACTTATCGAATGATGGGTTATATTGAATCCAACCTCTGATTCTGGTTTCGTGATCTAGGATTTCAATGAAAGCGAATGACTTGGAATGGCATAGGAGATAGTAACGTGGCCCTTGGACCACTACAGCTGTATTAGTGATACATCCATACGAGGTTTGGTCTCCCTCAAGTCGCCTATAGGTTGTCTCGCCACAAGCGGTAACATTCTCACAATGGCTTCGTCTCCCTTTTTTGATATCAGTTTACTCGACTTCTCTCCACAATTTCTTCGTGAGACGTTTGTTTTTGGTGGCCCGACTGGTGGTTTCAATTTCGGCGCGTCCAAAGCTGCTAATCACCCTGGTGTTGCCCCAAATTCGGTCAGCTTTCCTACCACGAGCGATGCACGGACCAGCTCACAGCAAGCTACCAACCCAGGTAGTGATAAAGCGCTCAGTCGAGATCCAGGTGAGTAAACGAACGGCACTTTTTCGGTGTGATGAAACTTGAGTGAATTCACTCATGTCATTGTGCTCCTACACCTCTGAACGTTCCTCATCCATATAGTGAAAATTTGTGCTTAGAAACGTTGGTGTACACGGCACACAATCCGAGAGAGCGGGGCCCTTGTTCCTTTTTCTTTGTTGTTCGGTAATCAAGGGGATCGATGTTTGTTTTTGTTTAGCTAAGCACAATCGGGCATTGTGTGAATTCACTCTGGCGCACAACTTGCACGGGAAATTTATCCGGAGCGACTCATCGCTCAGTAAGGTGTGATATATACTTAGCCATATGCGAAGTATAGTGGAAACCAAGTGGAAACCGAGTGTCCGAACTGTCAAGCTCTATTCCCTTCAAGCAATGTGTGCTCTTTTTTGCGGAGTGTGACAAGACCTTATTCTGTTGGTTATTCGTACATTCGCTGGTCATTCAACTAAGCAACGAGGATATTTTTAAGTAAATCCGGACACCGAAATATTTTCTTGACACAGCACATATAAGGTTGCTGAAAATGCTGCGACAGCCCACGACCGGTCTTGCCTTTCTTGCGGCTCATCAGGAGGGTGTAGTTCCCGAGTTTCCATCAACCTCATTGTCACTTGGTACGGTATTCGAGATACCGAAATATATTTTCTTGACAATAACACCTAATTGAAAGATTGAGCTGCGCTGTATTATGCCCTGACAACATCAAATTGATTTGAAATGAGTGTGAATCCAGGCTTCTTTGTGCATTTCACTTTCCTTTGATGATGTGCGGGCCAGTTATTTCATCATCATCATGGACATCAACATTGAAAAGTGACGCCTAACTGTCATGCAAGTATGGAGAAAGAGATCCCTAGTAAAGAACAAAAAGAAAGGAAGGGGAAGAGAGGGACCTTCTATCCCTAGGGAAAACTATCAAGAGCGAGGCACCTACACCTTCCAAAACCATCGAAGGAGACACGTCTGAGTATCATGTTGGAGCGGGACGCCACCAACAGCACTGACCTATACCCAACAGAAGCCCAGCGTACAGTGACAAGCAAACCTTACCTAGGAGCTCCGGCTAGGAAGTGACAGCAGGTTCTCCACTGGAGTCGGTTACGCGCCATATCCTATAGGGTTTCTAACCACGCTCAAATGTGATTACGTGTACCCCATCCTAGAAGGAGGGAGGAGCTCACAGCTTTAGACTTTACAGTAACGGATTTCATCTCGCGTTGGCACTTCATGAGCTGTATTTAGATGCAATCATACGCTAAAACCGCCTTCCCACTTGCAATTGGGCACTGCACCTGTTAGTAGGCTCACCTCATACGTGATTGATCAGAAGACTAGGCGCTCGCCCGTCCAGCATCAAGGCGAGTTCTGATTTGTCGGAAATGTGGACTCAACAGCCACTGATGTTCCACTGTCAGTGTCTGCTGAATGCCTGTTGCCAGTGGCGCGTCCAGAAGGCGTCCGAATATCCAGAATGTTGTCACATGCACTTTAAATATGATATGTGAGTTTTTGACTTGCTTTGGGCGTCGATTACACTCAATGTACCCATAGTTGTTCTGCTGAAAACGGTAGCTTGGGCGAGAACTGACCCGATGCCTTATCGGTATTGAACCTGTTCTCCGAAAACCCTTCAACAACAAGGATTTGGTGACGAAAAAACCGGCCTTTGTGGACAGGCCATTGTAGGTCATACATAGTACATGCCCCAATCATCCTAACTGTGACTCGTTACCTACTACTGCCCGATGGCGAATGCATTGCGGACATGCTGAAAACAGTTATCGTCTGCTAGCCCACCTTTTACGGCAGCTAAACCTCAACATTGAACACTGATGCTATGCTATCGATCGTGATTGGACGTTTGAGGTCTTCAGATCGGGGAGGCTACACTTTACAGCCGTGGAGTAGGACCGCGTTCACGGCAATTGCTGATCATCTCTGGTACCAAAGATGTCGCGAGTTGAAAGATTTTGCTCGTGCAATAGTGATAGTTGCATTAATTTTATGTATCTTAAGGCATCCACGGCTTATGTGATTGCCCAGATGAGTAAGTCCACCCACAAACTAAAGCCCATCGTACTGATTTTCAAAGTGGGATAAGGAAGTGTGAAATGATAAACTAAGACTGCACTTGTAATTTGCGAGGCGCATTTCAGAACCGGGAACCATTTCCGATGTTCTATTTCGGGTATTTTGTGCGAACTCACAATCTTTAACAGAAGGTCGTCATCCGCATAATCCACATAATCTTTCCGGATATGTCTAAGCACTGTGAGACGGTAGAAAGACGAGAAAAATTACACCGGTGGTTGGTAGCTTCAAATCAGGGTCTAACCAACTGCTCTAGGCACAACGGGTGGATTATCAACCCGGTTAGAGCTCCAACACTCGCGCTCGCCCTTCACTTTAGTGCAAACGCCGCCTCCATAAGAGGGCGGAGGTTATTGGGGGCATTTCTATGGGACTGATTGTCATACCGGAGCGATTTCTCAGTACCCATTCCCAAACACACTGATGCATTACGAGATGAACGTGGGAGATGACACAAACGCCCAAATTAGCATGTTGAAGAATGTAAACAAAGCTTGTTGAACGGCTGACTCGGAGGGTTTCCTCTTGTTAACAAGGTTGCTACGAGACGCACGCGCGTATGCCTCAGATGTGTGCTGATCACAAACTGTCCCTTTGCAGTACCAGTTTCCAGAACAGTGGAAATCAATTGACGTGGTGCCCACCAATGAATCAACCCGGAATCCAATTAGACAACGTCGCAACCAGTTACCAGAGCGAGGGTTTATCACTACTTGCCGTTCCTTCTGGAATAGTAGCTTGGACTTCGACCATGCACTTGTCTGCTGCTGTTTTTGATTGGGTTTACGCAAGACGCACACACCTCGCGTATCCATTGACAAGCTAATGGACCCAGAAAACAAACAAACCTATCGTCTCCTCGAACACCTGCCGGACTGTACGATGTTGGATAGTAACAGCCACTGGGAACAGATATCCAAAGCGCTACTCAAAGCTGGAACTACCATCTGCGGTAAAATCCAGCCAATTTCATCCAAACATTTCATCAATGATAGGGCCGGGGCTTTCCTAGAAGCCCGGCAACGGACTGTTCCTGGCCGCAGCCCAACCCGACGCATCATCCGGCGTCAGGTAAAACGGAGTGTCCGTACAAACCGAGAAGGTTTATGGACCCGAACGGCCGAAGAAATGGAAGGACTGAAAATGCTGGAAACGTCCGTAGGCTATTCCACTTGATTCGTTCGACTGGTTCTCGGAAACGTCTAGTCGCTGAAACTATCAGGGACTAGAATGGCTGCCTGATATCCAGCAAGGGAGAACGTTTGGATCTCTAGGCACAGTACTTCGAACAACAATCCTGCTAGCCGCTTGCTCCTCAAATCCGGATTGCCGGCCTTCAACAGAAAGGTGGACTGTGATCCTGGAGCTCCCTTCAGCCTCAGAAGTGTTCAAATGTATATCTTTACTCAAACGTCATCGTGCGGTTCTGCTGCTGGTTCTGATGACCTTCCACACGCTCTGTGTAAGGATGGCGATGGATTCCCCAGATAGTGTCTGCCTAACCTATTTGCGTCTATATGGGAGAAGTAGACCGTCCCAGAGACGGGTGAATCTATAATAGTGCCCAGTTTCAAAAAGGCACTCGCAGTGAATGTAACCCCAGGAGCGTTAGCTTAACTCCCGCTGTAACAAGGCTTCTAGCGTTATTGACTCGTGAGCATCAAGCGGGATTTCGACCGGACGGAGGCTGCGTCAACCACATCTTCACACTCCTTCAGGTGTTAGAGCAACGCCACATGTACGGACGACCCACAATCTTGGTGTTCCTTGACGTCAGGTGTGCGTTCAATTCTGTCGATCAGTCAGCGCTGTTAACAACACCCGCTCAACAGGGTATGCCACAGAAGTTTGTGAATGTAGTCCGGTTCCTTTATTTGCATACTTCTGGGCGTGTGAGAGTTTATGGTAGGCTCTTTAAAAGCGTCCGACAAGGATATGCACCCTCCGTTCTTGTTCACCTTCGTTGTCGATGAAATTGAGGCGAACGCTGGAAGCTGTTCAAACGCCCGGTGTTCAAGTCCTTGCTACTGAAAAACTTATTATCTGGAGTACGCAAACGACATCGTCCGCTTTGAACACGAAAGCGAAGCGTGAGCCCTGTTGAATAAACCGATCATCGTCATACTATCTTTCAGCATACGCCTTGTACCTTCAAAGTGCAAAGTCATGCTTGAGAACGTACAGTCTGAACTTACTCCTTACAATTCAAGGAGAATCACTGGAGATGGTGAAGAATTTCACATACCTCAGCAGCTTTATTAGCTCTGACGAAGTCACTGCACGAATGCCCCAAGACCCGAATCATGTTTGCTCATTTTCGTCACTTGCGCTGACAAAACGACATAACACTGGGTCTAAAAGCGTCGCGTGTACCAGGCTAATGTAAGGACTGTATTGTCTGTTTGCGAGCACTGGCCTCTGTGGGCATGTGATATGAGGCTTCTTCAAGTTTTTTACACCGATGCCTCAGAGGCGTTGGTGGTGTTGGATAGCGTCAGTGGATTCGTAATGAGGTATTTAGAAGACTGGTATTTAGTAGTGTAACAGTTAATTTGGTCGCGGAAAACATCCAGCGCCATCAACTTCGGTGGCAAGATTAGTAGCTTGGATTGGTGAAATGACGCGAATGTTTGTAGTGCAACTCTCCTTTTAGCAACTTGCTGCGGCTAACGACCTTCGTTCCCAGTGAATACGGATTTCGGTTGCTATTTTGTGAGTTGTACCGTGTTGTTCTTCCGGTTAATATTTGTTTTCGCATCGGAAGTGGGTAACCCATGGAGTTACCGAGTAGTTTCTCAAGGTCTTCAATAACACATTTTAATCTAAAGCAAATTCTTTTTAAAGCGACGAAATAATCTGGTGTAAAAACTGTGCATACTTGTTTTCCAGACCAGTGTTATTGTAAGGGGGCCGGTTCCATCAGTTGACATGTCACTTGTCTAAGTTCGTTGATCCCTCGAGGCGAAAACTACTGAATATAGTGGTCGAACTGGCTGGATTCCGGATCCTTATCTGTACTATCATGTGTTAGTATACCCTCCATCCAACAACGTTCACTGTAACGAACCCCCCCCCACCTTAAAAGGACACTGTACGATAGCCGCCACTCCATATTACACCCTTGCCCCTAGTCTGTCCGGCGTTTTCCAGATTTAACAGAAGCGGTCTATCTTTCAGGACTAGCTTTGGTTTTTCCTCAAAAAACCGCATGCACATTTTGTGGCCACAATTCACACAATACACGCTACTTTAGGGCACACTCAGTAATCTCCAGGGCGCACAGTTTTCGTGTACTTGAAGTGCTCGGCGTGCAATGACAATTTTTATTCTTTGTTTCTTGCAGATTTCTGACTCTGGAAGTGGATGTTTTAGCGAGGTACATTTGTTTTGCTTTCCTTTTAGGGACTTTCTTACTGGAGCGTCAGTCGCATCGTCCCAAGTCCACTATTCGTTCCCATCCAGAAGATGATAACTCTTTGGACTATCGCATTCCATTGGTTTCCCTGGCAGCTATGTCAAAGCCATCAGTACCACCCCCAATACCTCCGCAAAGGCGGTCCGTTCCTTTGGAGAGAGGGTCCGCTCTACCAGTCCGCACACGGTTAATCGATTCAGTCAATCGGACTCCAGTGGCCCTAGTCCAGCAGCAACTTCCTACCCAGCCCCATTCACCCGTGTTCACAATTGTTGCTCCGGGAGAAAATAAGCTGACAGAACCGATTCATCGCACTGCTTACCGACCTCGAGACTCTACATCACCGGTTCTGTCCCGAACGACACCTATGCACAAAAACAGCTCCGAGAATAATCGGGAGTATACGTGAGAAGGCCCAGGGGAAATGTTCTGCGTAGAGCTACTCGCTTCGGACAAGCTGGCCAAGATATTTCACAGCAAAGGTTGCTCAAGTCTTTCAACCTGGTTTTCGGTATATTTTCTCGTCTGACATCAAAAACCTCACCACATGTGATAGCAGTTAATAGCGTGACAGTCCCTCCCTAAAGTCCACCGACTGGTCGTTCATATGCCAAACATCAACCCTTTTAACTGTACACTCCAAATACTTCCCGTGGATGAAGCACGTGACCCAATGAATAGTTTCGCTGCCCTTTTGCTTCGGTGCAACTCTTTTAGTCTTTCTCGCCTTATCAACACTCTCTTCAAGCCCCTTCACAAGTTTCTCACTATCCCAGATATTTCCGCCCCCTAGGTGGGCGTATTGGCAGCGCCTTAATTGCTTGTCACACGTACACCCGCCACTTTTTGATCTGGAAAATAGAATTTTCCTTTTCGAAATTGATCGTTATTAAGTGCGCCATCTGGTTGGGACTCCTGCTGAATATGAGAAAGCGAACAACAACCGATTCATCGTGTCGCACGCATCGGTCGGATTTATCAAAACTCACAATTTAAATGGTATTCGATACACTAACAAATAGCCACATCTTGGGGCGACGTGGAAAAGACTACCTCAACTTCACTTTTTATAAAAACACTGATTTTGCGGTCGCCGGAAAAACTCAATGCAGGAAGGTTTACATTCAACTTAGAGAAATTTATCATTCTTGGCGCGACACAATCATCAAACTCCATTGAAATAGGAAATTTTTCCTTTTAGGTATTATAGAGTAAGCGTGCCCAAGTATCCAATGCACCGTGTGGGACGAGAGTTTCCAACCTAATAAACCCTGACCTGCTGGTCGGCAGAGCGCTTTCGTCAGAGACACAAGTTACTAGATAGTCCATCCGTTCTTTGCATACAGCATTTACGGGCGATAAAAAAACGAATCGTAGTTCATTTATTCCGTCTGCTATCGGTTGATACCTTCGGCGATTTTCTGAATCCCCAAGAGGTCATGAAAGTTGTACAGTCATGTGCATTTCAAGAAGTGGAGCGCTTTCATTTCATTATGGGTCTATACGAAAGTTTGATTCACTTAGAAGCTATGATTGCCCAAGGGGTGTTCAGTAATACCAGGGGGAAGTGTTTTGAAACTATTTTTAAACTTTTAAAACTATTCCCGTCCAGGCCACCTGTCCTAGTTGCCAGAGCCGTTCGACAAAACAAAGTGCGGTACGCCCTCCAGGTTAGGAGCATACCCGAATCGTCCCACGATATTTGGTCCATCAATACTACCCACACCAAATCCATCAGGTTCAGATTGTACTACCCAGGCACAAACTGTCATCCAGTGAGGACCAGGAGGGCTGTATTGTTCTTTCTTATACTGTGGCGCCAAACTCATTTGGCTTCGTTTCACCTGGATACACGCTAAGTGCGTAGGGTAATCTACTAGAAACCTTTTTTTCGTGTCTTCTCTGGAACGTAAAAACCACTCATGTTTTTTGGTGTGTTAGCTGGTCGTCCATTTCTCTGCTCCGAGCTCTTGTCCAACGAATATCTCTCACAGACTTAGGGCCATAAGCTGTCGATTGATACCCCTAGTCAGGGGTGAACTAGTGGAAATAACTGGAATTTCCAAGTCCACATACAAAGGACGGTACTGCGGCGGAAATCCAGTTTTTTGAGTGCCCGAACTATTCCACAAGCTCTCTGTTCAGCAAAAGATCGTGAAGTGTGCCAAGCGAATTGGAGTACCCTTGTGCTATTTCAGATAGCCCGAAAGGGTGACGTAACGGTTTGTTAAAACTAGCGGGGCACCAGCTTGAACATAAAAACCCAAATCTTTGCCATTGTGCCGCTTCGCTCAGTCAAGTCTAATTAGACCAACTTGGGGGGCTCCCCCTCCTGCTGATTGAATCACGCTACGGCGTTTTCGAACACCGCTACAAATTAACGAAGTAAACTACTATCAGATTCGTCGAATTGCATGCAGCACTGAACTGTCAACGGGGAGTTCCTTTGGTCCATTCTGAAAGCTTGTGGTGTGCCAGATGAGCTGTTCAGTCGCATCACAACCTAGTGCACAAGCACAAAAACCTGTGTTCGAGTCTACGAATAAGGGCCGACGGATTCTGTATCAGACCACGGTTTTCAGCGGGTCTACCTGATTTCACTTATCCGTCCCGATTTCGCATTCGACCAAACGACAGGGCATACCCTCAGTAATTTCCATTGGATACACCTAAGCCTCAAGACTTCGGTTAGGGCTAACTGACCGGCTAGCTCATGCCGGTGACATCGTCGTCAATCGAATAGTTGATCGCACAGGTCACTACGCCTTCTTAGAAATGAATATTGAAAAGTCAAAACCAAAAGAATTGGCGTTCAATCCTGGCTGCTCAATATCAAGTCTGGAAACCGAACCGGATGCCACAAGCACCTTGACTCGACTTTCTTTCCAAATGGCCACATACGGCGATAAATGTTCTCACCAATAACCGCAGGAGAGCCTCTAATTAGCTCTACATCGTTCTATGAGGAGGCTAGGAAATCAGCCTCCAGCATGTGTACGATGCGATCGTAGTACCGGTACTGGCACACGTTCCAGGACAACAGTCGACTGGCTAAATCAAATACTTCAGCTGTTTGATGTAATATATAATATACTCTCAGCACGATACATACCATAGGTAGACCTGGTACCTCCACAATGAACGGTAAGCCGGTGACCACACATCGACGTCTGCGTCTATTAAATCAATATACATAAGTTTCATGTTCTTGAAGAAGCGAAAAATCTAAAAGCCACTAAATGACTGAAATTGCGACATGTGTACACTGGACTGCTCAGTTTATGGGCTAACTTTGACATGTCTAAATTCTCACGAACTCATGCTCAATAACTCTCAAGGTGAGCAGAGTTTCGGAGCTGGAAAAAACATGGGATTGCTTTCAACAAATGTTAAGTGATAGTGAGAAAAAATGAGCAGAATGAATCGATAGGTTGATGCATAACTGCACCCAAAATTGTTGAAATCTGCGATAAAAGAATACAGGAACGAGCATCGGCTTTGCCATATACTCAAAACCTGATAAAATGAGCACATCCATATACAATATGCGGTATATACATACACAGAAGAATAGCCGATAGAAATTATATACATGAAAAAACCGGGCAGCAGAGGCTGGTTGCGAAGCCTAGCCTGTCCGGTTGAGCTCGCACATGAGTGACAGCAGGGGACTCAGGTCCCGACCAGTATCGAAAGACTGTGGTAATATCATCTGTGGCAGAAGTGTTCTCAATAGCAGGACAATCTGCGAGCGCAGAACCGCCAAACAATGATGTGGGTCGGGACAAAGGGACACTACGGGATGAAGTTTGTCTCTTTTTGCCGCCAGATCGTCATCGATCGAGTTGGCTGTGGTTGTAAGGGCGGACAGTAGACGAGCGAAAAATTGATCCACACGTGGGGAATGTACATCGAAGGCAGAAAGTGGAACACTGTGTGGAATGAGTGTGTTCAAAAGTTCTAGGGTGCGTCTCCTCAATTCGACAGCCTCTTGGTGTGCGACTACATGTTGCCATACAAATCGTTGCTCATCGGTGCGTTGGCAACATAAAAGCCATTCATTAAGCAGTTGGGTTAACTCGCTAAATGCATTGGAAGCCAATACAGCCAACTGATCGACATAATCCGGTTCTAGAAAGAGTGGAGGAAGGTCTAGAGGTGGGTCTGTAGATGTAGGAATAGAAACGGGATAGGAGACCTCTAGACCGTCCACAAAGTCAAATATATAGAGCCTAGAGGAATTCTCCGCATCGTCAATAAAGTCACAAAAACCTAGTTGATAGGTTTCGTGAATGTCCAGGGTTTCGTATTCGACAGGGAGCATTTCACTCTGAATTGACGGTAGTGTTTGATCAACAATAGAGTTATCAATGCCATTCATTAGCAAGGGACCATTTAAATCCGATTTACTGGTGAATGAAGCACACGAGGGAATGTCCAACACTGGTTTGTTTTCATCAGAATACCGGTTTTCCACCGACCCTCTTTGAAGAAGAACATCAGTAAAGCTTCGCGACGTGCTCTGGGCAGAGGTTTTCCGAATGGCTTGTGTGCGGATTGGGGTGCCAGTTTGCTTTACGTTCGATGGCGACAGAAGTCCCCTCAAACTATCCGTGAAACCATATATGGAAAGAGATTTTAGCTCAGTCGTCATCAGTTCATTCCATAAGTTGTTCAGTATGCTGAAATAAATATAGTCGGAAATCGCTATTAGACAGGGTATGAACTGTTACATAGACAATATGGTGCTAACCTCACTGAAATCGCTGAATCCAACAAGTACGTCACTGCCCTAATTCTTGACACTTAAGAGACAGTCTTTATGGAATCATGCTGATTGGGGCATGCTAAATGGATGTCGCACGATCGTCCAGGCGATAATTTGTGGAAAAAGGGACTTATTTTCCAGGCAAAATTGACCCATGGGTTGAACAAACCTGTTGGTGATATCAGTATCCCCAAAAACCATTTAACTGTTGAATTATTTTTATTTATTTTCCTGAAGTTCGAATTTCGATTGTTTGCGCCATTTTCGCCATCTTGGACACTTCCGAAAAGACCGCGTTTCTTTCCTGTTGGCTAGTTGTACTTTGTGTGCTAGCGCGTTTATCTTTCTCAAAGGTCATCCAAAAAATATATATTCGACGTCCCTCCAGCTGCACATTGCCTTTGGTTGATGCAGTAAAAGCTCTCCTCCGAAGGTCCGGTCATCCCTCTGCTTCAGGATTGGTTGGGCTCGTGTAGTAGCTGGGGGGTTTGTGCGCTTGTTCTCAAGTCGCGTATAGTAGTTGATCGTACCCGTTCATACCAGAACTAAGCCAATCACTTTAAGGGAAATAATCCTCTGGAAGAAGGGAGCTGAGGCACTACCGATATTACAGACCGCTAACGGTTTCCCGCTGTTTGAGGCTTATCAGGTAGGCGTAGTCCTCTGAAGCCGAGGCAACTGACCCCTGAATTGACCGGCAGTCTGGTAGGATGTTTACTTCTCAAGTGTGGAACTAATTACCTAATATTTCGGGAACTAAGCCTACCTAATGAGCCTGGAACAGGGCGAAACTGGTTGGGGGCTGTCTCTTAATTTCAGACAATCATCCTACACTAATTACTTTTTTTAAACGTAAGAAACTTTGCTAAATATCTTCACAACACATCATGCGGAAGAATTTCATTATTACCTATAAGGTACTCCACTCAACCTCCAGCTCCAACACCTTCCCAGATAGATGAGGCTTTATTGAACAACGGGTGAAGGGGATGGAAAATGTTGGTTAGAATTCTCTGAATGAATTTGGAACAGGCATCAAAATGTCTGCGTTCTACGAAGTCAACCAACTCATTAATGTATTTGACAAAGAGGTCTCACAAATTGAAGATTGTAAAATCATATTGCATTACAGTCCCGCTCTATCGGGCACACGTCGTTTTTCGACGAGTTCTGTACTAAGTTTTGACCATTACTGAACGTGTTCAGTTGCAATACTGGATATCTTCCACAGCAGTCAAGTTTGAATTCTTATTCTGGATCCCAGATAGGCGACCGTTCGTATCTTAAACTATATTATTCAATAATTGGGTGACCCTACTCTACCTTCAAACAAGTGATCTTGCAGCTGCTATGACGGCGGTTAGACGTCGGCGTCGATTTTCTGTCATCAACCAAACATGCTAACCTTGATAATATCCTGCACCCATTAGACGGTATCTAGAGTCAATCAATCATTCAACTGTAACACCCCTTCGGTGCCCAGTTGTCATGCCATCCGAAGGGAGCACGAGGATTGAGATATTGCCAGGTTAGCCAAGTCTAGGCAAGAGTAGTCAAGAAGCTGAAGTTGGGTTTGAACCACAGATCTTACTACCAGCAAGTTTGCTCCTCAAACACTACCTAGCTATCTTGAGCTCACTGTATCAATAAATCGGGCGGGGGACCATAAAAACAGTGAGAACAGCCTTTTCCACACTGCGCCACTTTTCTTCCAAATGATCATAATCATGTTGTAGAGCGAATTCAACGGCTTTCGAACTAGCGTGGTTCAGCCGAGTGCTTGTTCCACTTCCGCACGTATTAGAGTGACTCGCAAAAATCCTCACTTATATATCACATCAGCCCGACAGCCACACGTCAATTCTATTGTTTTTTCGACCGGTTAACGGTGTACGTAAGTACGCTGATGCTGGCTGCGATACTCTGGTCACTGACAAAGACCAAACTTACGGGATAGGCGATGGAATGTCGAGGACAAAATAAAAAGGGCAAATTTAGGTGATGCGAACGACTGAGCTAATAGCAGTAAGCCATTGGCTTCGTGATTCAGCCAGACTGGTCTCCAACCACCAATTTGGTGAATCTTTAGCTCCTCAGTCTGACAGACGGTATACACCAACGTAACTAAGACTGACTCAGATTACGCTATGGCTTCCCACCTTGACGCTTCCTTCCACCCTAATCCTAGTATCCTTATTACCATCAGCTGTAAAAACCGCGTACATATTGTACATTGGTTCCAGCTGCCACAGTTTCGTTCATCGATCATTTGGGGGTGGGATAAATAGCTGCGCATCAGAGGCGGTAGTTAATATAATACAGGTTTGTCAGAAAAATTTACATTGGGGAGGCTTGAAGGGGAGCTATCCATTGAACGCAATAGACGATGCAAGAGCGCCATTCAGGACGCGACAGGGCCATGTCAGACAATGTCCTTAACCATTCATGTGTTCCGTCCTGGGGATTCATGCACGGAGACGTCAATGGCCAGCGCAGCTGAGTTAGATGGAAGCAGCATTCATACTTCGCTGCCAAGTCATTGATTAACCTCTCCTGGCTCGTTTCCACCCTTCATGTGGTTGCGCGAAAAGAGCCTTTCGAGGAAGCCGGTCGACTGGCATACAGAGCACGTGGCCAAGCCAGTGCAACCAATGGAGTGTGACCAGTTCATCTATCGTTGGAGAGTTATTTCTTCCGAAGGCCATTCGACCAACTTCTCAAATACTGATCCGGCGTTCCCACCAGACTCGGGCAATGCTTCCAAGACATGGATTGTGAAACATGGAATTGTTTTTCACGTACTCAGAGTGCAGCGGCCAGGTTTATGACCCGTACAGCAATGTGGAGCGCACTGTAGCATTGTAAACTGGACCCTCAAACGACAGGCTGATGTCATGCTTACGCCACAGTTGATGTTCACGGAAGCTGACCTAGCCTTCTTAATCCGGATGGAAATATCGTCTTTGGTTAGACCACCGGCAGTCATACAGCTTCCCAGATAGACAAATTCGTCTATCACCTCGTCCGCAAGCATGAGGTTAGAATTCGAGCCCACCCAGTCATGCAGCAGCACTTTACACTTTGCAGGTGTGGAGCGCATGCCAAACCGTGAGGCAGAATTGTTTGGGTTGTTTGACGTTGTGTGCATCACAATGGCGTCAGATCCAAGAAGGCCTATGTCGTCTGCGGACTTATTTATCTATGAGAGAATGCCCCGGCAGAGGCTGATAGTGAGTCATCCATGATCGTATCAATGACGAAGTTGAAAAGGGAAGATGAAAGAGATCCGCCTTGCCTGAAACCACTTGATGTAGTAAACTCAGGTGAGACCTTCCTGTAAACCTTCGCACGTCCGCCGGCGTTGGCGTACAGCGCCTTAAGGAGGGTCAAGAATATACAGGGGACACCTTTGCTCCACAGATACTGCCAGTGTCTAACAGTCCACAGAGTCAAAGGCAGCTTCCAAGCCAAAGAAGACAACCATCGTTGGCCGCTGGAAGTAGGGTCGCTGCTGCGGAATCTGTCGTAGGGCAGAAATGTTATCGACGCATCTTCTTGCAGGACGGAACCCAGGTTGGTTTTCATGGATATGTCTGTCCCTGTGCTCGGTCAACCTTCGAAGGATAAGACCAGAGAGCACCTTTGATGCCGCAGCTACCAGGCTGATGCCACGGCGGTTTTCACACAGCGTCCGCGTACCCTTTTTGAAGATAGGAATAATTGTCGACTTACCCCATTTTGCAGGCAGTTCCTCTTCGATCCATGGAGCACCAGTAAGCTTTGTGAGATGGGTCACCATGGATTCTCCATCTTCTTTGAAGAGGACTAGGTACAGACCGTCCGGTCCTGGTGCCTTCTCACGTTTCAGTACGGATATTTCGTACTTTATTTCTTTTTCCGACGGACGATCAAGGTTTACATTCCATTCGCCGTTATGCACTTTCTCCACGGGCAGGGTCGCGGGAGGCCAGCTAAAGTGTTCTTCGAAGTGTTCGGCCCATCTTCCCAGTCGACGTTTTTGCGAGTGAATTAATGAACCGCACAACTATCCAGCTACCCGTCATCTTATTACCCGGTTACGAATTTGTTGACACTATCCGATACCAGTAACACTTGTGACATATCGGTGTTCAACACCTGAATACACACCAGATCACTTTCCCGCACAAGCCATGTATCGCAACCATGCAAGAACAAAGCCCTTACTGTAACGTGGTACACACGACCCTTGAGATCCAGCGATATGATTTTTTGACGCCACAAGTGATTCGAATTAAATTTGGGATCCATGCACTGGATTCTTCAGACACATTGCCATCGGAGCTAATACAAGTACCAAGGTGTGTAAAAGTCTCCGCAACCGCCAGTCCTTCTTGAATTGCTGGGGTATGTTCAGAGACTGCACGTGCTGAAGCACGACTTTGCACTTGACAGGTACAAGGCGCATGCCGAAAGTTGATATGACGGCGCTTTGTCTTCATCTTCAAATATTGGGATGTCGTCCGTGTACTCCATATCGTCAAGGTTCTCACCAGCAACGATGTGAACACTGGGGTTTTAAAGACAGTCCTGCGATCACCTTGCTTCACCGATGATGAAGTTGAAGAATGGAAAGAGGACATTCTTGCCGGACATTATGTTTTGTAGAGAAGCTTGTAGGAGGATTGTCTTGATTATATAAACCATACTTCTCATATACCCATATTTTCAACGCACGTATTATCGTTGTTAAGCAATTGAAGCGCACGTTACGCCCTTCTATTCTGTCTTCCTTCTGATCTCGACCTGAAACCATTCAACTCTTGGGACAATTTAGTCGTCAAATAAAGAAACGGATAATGAGTAAAGTAAACAGATCGTTCAGCTGCAACACTCTTCCGGTGTCCAGCTACCATGCCACGAGGACTGAGATACTGCCAGGTTGCCAAAGCCTAGACAGGAACAGTTGAGATGCAGCGGTTTGAACCGCGGACCTTCCTGTCAATAAATGTGCGCTTTAACCGCACCGTGAGGAACACCACGAGGTGATCTGGAGGTAAGGTCGTACTGTCCACTGTGATAGTCATGTGAAGGCAGTAAGGTGGCCAGGCGTCAACATGTCCATATTTGTGGAAGCAGCGATCCTAACTTCCTCCGAGGAAAAATGGGTTAGAAAAGACCTGCCCTAAAAAAAAACACTCCGATCGTCCAGTGGTTGACCGTAGTGCCGGCGAATCTTTCGGTACGGTCAAAATACTTTTAAAACCAATCTGGCACCGCTTAGCAGGTGCCTGCTGTATGCAGCTACATTAGTAGTTAGGCAATTATGTTTTATTCCGTGCGTTTTTGGATCAAACCAGCCTCCTGCAGCCAAGTGGAACAGACAGTTGAGTCATTGGATACGGGAAAGGTCCCTCAGGAAAATCTAACAACCGCCGCTTCGCGGTTCAGATTTTCTAGTCGAAGGCTCAAGGTGGGATACCTCTACCAAATCCTGGAAGGAAATGGAAGAAGCCCGGAAAGCTAGGGAGCCCCGAAAATTATTTTGGCTAATCGGTGTGACCCGCTTCTGTAAACCACCAGTGAACGAAACTATCAAGGATCAAAGTGGCGCGACCATTTTGAATAAAGGACGCCTCGACCGCTGAGCCGAGCTCTTTGAACAACAATTTCCATGGCCACCTGCTGGTTTTTATGCTTGTCTGATCTATTTGCCTGCATCTGGGAAAAGGAGACAGTTCCAGACAACTGAGGAGAATCTGTGGTTGCGCTCAGTTTCAGAAAAGTGTTCTTAGTGAGTGCACTTATCACAGGGGAAACCACTAGACTCATCATGACTATTGACATCACTCGATTTTTGTCGTCTTATGGTGGCTGACAGGCAGACCCGAGAGAAGCAAGTGGGGTTCCAGCCCAATGGGGTTACGTTGACCAAGTCTCCATACTCCACAGGTAGTAGAACGCCGTACGTATAAACGGCCCAGTTTGAGTATTCCTGAAGTTTCAAGGCCTATTCGACTCAGCTGACGGGTCTGTTCTCTTTAACATGCTTGTTCAGAAAGGAATGCCCCAGAATTTTGTCAATATAATACGTTCTTATTCTCAGACTTCCGGGTGAGGGCACACAAAGAGCTCTCAAAAAGGTCTGTATTCAATTTCGTGGTCGACGAGGTAATGGGGAGAACGCTATATTGTGTTAAAAAGCCTGGTGTTCACATAGCTGCTGACGAAAACCTTGTCGATCAGAAATATGCCGACGATATCGTTCTCTTCTTCCAAGAGGAGGTGCCGGTGTTTTTGGATGAACTGACCAAAGTCATCCCGCCCTTTGAATCCACAAAGAGTAAGGTCATGCAGTCACCGTAGCGAGATGGCTCAGTGGCTAGAACGCGAATTTACTGACGGAAGATCCGTGGTTCGAACCTGGCCCCTACATCTCGATCTCCCCTTTCTAGACTTGGGCAACGTGGCAGAATCCTAGCCCTCGTGCTTTCTTCGGGTGGCGTGACAGCTAGGCACCGAAAGTGTTACAGCTGAACGAACGATTTTCATGCAGTCACTGAAAACGCCACTTACAATCCAGAGGGAGGCACTCGAAGTTGTGGAGCGTTTTACGTACCTTTGAAGTTGTATTAGTTTTGACTGTGGTGTGACAGGTGAGGTCAGTGCACGAATCTGCAAGGCCCGGGCCGTGGTTGCTAATATGAGACACCTATGGCGTCAAAACGATGTATCCCTGAAGCTCAAGGAACGTGTATCAGGCTACAGTACGAGCTGTTTTGTTATACGGCTGACTTGGCCCGTTCGAGCAGCGGAACTGGGACGTCTCCATATGTTCGACAACCGTTGTCTCAGAACCACAGGTCGTGTGGGTTGGTGTCGGCGAACCTGCAGCGAGGCAATTAGGAAACGGGTGTTCGAGTCGGAGAATTTGTCCAGCACCAGAAGCTGCGGTGGTTTAGGCCATGTATTGCACATGGCAAAACACCGTTCACCGAGGAAAGTGCTGTTCTCCGTGCCCAATTTAGAGTGACACAACCAGGGAGGTTGTCAACCTTTGATCTGACAGAGGGATATAATAGCGGTTGCGAAGGATGTGCGTTTTCGGTGCAGCTCGCCTCCCAGAATGGGTTGCATGTGTTTCTGTATATGTTCCTTGTATGTGGTTGACAACGGTGCAAGATTTGGGTGCTAATCGATATCAATAGTGTTCTTGTTGTTAAACGTTGACTGAATTGATTGTCTGAATGAGTGTCTGGTGGTGTAGGTATGCACTAAATACTTTCCACATCAATTCCTATTGTTTTCTTCACGATAAGGCTTTCGAATGAATTATGGTTGTACGGAAGCGAAGCATCAGTGTCAATGGTGATGTTGACCCAGTAGATTCAAAGGATCTGTTCCGCACTGCTGCATTCACTATTCTTGCTGTGTTAAATTTGACATGTAGCTGTTACCCAAACATTATTCTCCCTTTCGGTCGACATAACTTGTCTCCGAAATAAATATACAAGAACCTGGTTCGGTCATATTCTTCAGGCCACTATGGATGAACCCAACTTTCTTCCAATTTACTCCTCGGGCGTTTGGTGCTGCTGAGGCAGTGGTTTGTGGTACCTACGGCGTGGGGGGCTGTTTCCAGCCCAAGGGCTGAATGCGCCTTACTCTACTGGACTCCGGTGGATAGTCTTTGTGCTGTTCACTTGACTGATTTAGTTAAGATTAGTACATCTCGGCGTGGGAAGCGGCGTTATTTTACTGTGTCGGTATATGCTAAGGTTGAGAGGGACAGCTTCTCGGATACTACGATCAGCGAGAAGTAGAGATATCGTGATTCTGGAAGGTGATATGAATGGTCAGGTTGACCGACAAAGCCCTGAGGAAGCCCATCTTGGCGGCCCATTCGGGGTTGACGCTCACCGCACAGACAACGCGGAACGACTTCTTCAGTCGTGTGCCGAGTTGTCTCTAGCCAGCACAACCCTTCAGCATAAGCGGTCACATCCTGTGACTTGTAGGCCAACTGCAAAGTAGCCGTGAACTCAGTTGGACCACGTGACAATCAGCTACCACCCTAGCAGCACACGCAGACCAAAATAACCGAGTTTTCCGGTTATATGACGGTTATATAACCGTCTAATAACCACCTTTTATGGTTAACAGGTGGTTATTTGCACCATCATAACCGTCATATAACCGGGTTTTCCGGTTATTGGACGGTTAAATAACCGTCTAATAACCGTTTTCCGGTTAGTTTCCAGTTAAGTTTTGATAGAAGGGTGTTGTTCGTTTTGAAGTGCACCACTGGAATCCCATCACCGCATTGTGCGGGTACGCGTTCCTATTCGCTTTCTTTCGAGAACACGTCAGTTAATGCAAAGCATTCAGTTCAGTTGCATCGTGCACTTCTCAAAAATGATGGGTCCGTTGTGGCTAGCCTGGAATGGGGAGAGAGTACTAATGGAATTAGGAGACTTGGCGATGGTTCCCATATTCAAAAAGGGTGCAAGAACATCATGTGAAAACCAACGGGACATCAGTCTATCGACCATAACTTCGGACGTGTTCTACGGTATTATTCTACGCAGGTTGATCCGTCGCCTGGAGAGACAGATTTACGAGAATCAAGCTGTTTGGCCCTGGTTAGGGTTGCGTCGACCATATCTTTACTTTGCTAGTATCGGAAGCGCGCCACTCCTTCCAATGACCGTTCCTCTCGACCGCAAATCTCTTGCCTCAGTTGATCATCAGAAACTGTGGAGAATCTGACGACGAAGGGTATCCCTTACAAATTAGTTTCTTATGGGAGGTGTGTATGTCTACTGTCGTGGATGAGTGTCCACGGCAAACTTTCCTGACTTAACCATATTCAATGGAGTCAGACAAGCCTGGGATCTGCAGAGACGGTATTCACAATGCAGAGGAGCGAGGGAGAAGGAATGCATGAGAGGGTAAGGGAGGGTGCTACTACCCAAAACCAGAGAATTTTGTTGATATGAGACGGCTAATGGATTCTTCCTCCGGGTCCAGGTTTGTAGGTTGGTTAACAATAGAGTCCAGAACCCTGGTAGGTTTCAAATTAAACGATCCATTATCGGTTGATTTCTCTCCGGTGTGAGCGGACTAGGGTATCCCAGATTCGGTGCGAACGATTGAACTAGTTAGTCACATCATCAGAGCCGTTATGCAACGCATGGTAGAATGTGTAAGATGGCAGCGGACCTCACGGATTCTAAGCCGGCGAGTTTTTACTTCTCTGAGTAATAAGCCGCAAATGATCGCAACGTGCTAAGGGGCGAAGACATCAAAACCGCTTGCGCAGTGTTCGATTGCTTCCTTCCAATCGATAGCCTTCGTCGGCCTCTTGAAGCAATTTGCCATTATTATATTCTCGACCGCGAAAATGTTAGACTTTCCGTTCGCGTACGAATTTGAAAACTTTAGGTCCTCCATAATAGCACCTTCCTAGACCGTTCTTGTAACATCACTTATGACATACGCATGTCCTTGAGGGTTTTCACTCGTTACAGTATGTGAATTCCTTTCGTACGACAGCTACACATATAGCAAAAACATTTTCTCGCGTCTTTGATAGCAAAGTCTACTGATAACTTGTTTGCGAATAGGCTCATTATGGTGAATGAACGCCGGGTTGCAGCCCACCATGGCAACGGCTATTGCCGTATTAAGCACCCTTCCAGCTACAATCCCTGCAACATGCCGCGGACAGCAAGGGACACAACTTGGAAAAGCAGACAGTGGGAAACATAGTGCTGTGATTGGTTTGTTAGGTTACACTGCCTCTCGTGACCTTCATCAACCCTGCACGGGCACTCACAGTTTAACAAATGTCCTACAAAATGTGCTGGTTGAAGCCCTTCCATGGTAGTCAAGTACAATATGTTACCCATCCGGTGATCCCACAACAACTATGCACCATACTCTACAGGTTGCTGGAGAGTAGGCTCCCGGAGCGTTCGAGGTTGCCCTCATTTTTCTTCTGTGCGATTTTGCAGATCATTTTCCTGAGTTTTGCCGCTCCTCTAGAACAACCAGTCTCTGTCTGTACACAAGGGTTTTTGTTTCTTAAGACAATCCTCTTGGCATCCGGAAGTCTGGGATTGGTGTTGGGTTGTCGGTCAGTTATTTCACATTCTTTATTCCTTTTCTCCATGATTTTATATATTAAGGGGTACTAAAGCAGGCGTAATTCACTTAATTATCATTCCGCATATTTTTCGTTTTACACCCTCAAGATTGCTGTAGTTTATACCCCACTCCTCCACCCCTTACGTCTCCACAAACACGTCAACAACAAGGTCTGTCCATTGCCTGGAACCTGTAGAAAGAATCCAAGAAAAACGACCCCAAGCATCTTTTTGAATACGCCAAACCCTTGGCTTCAACTTCCTGCCACGGATTCAGACGAGCAGCACTTCCCCCTCCAGACGATCCGACAACAATCGAAAATGTTAAGAACCCCTATTATTTTCCCAAACGATGCGTGGTGTTTCTTATCTGTAGACCCACCGGCCCACCCCCATTTATGAGTTTCAATGGCTGAAGGTAAATCACCACAGCATGTGCTTGAAGCTACACTCTAGGCTACCCCCGCCGCAACCCAAGCTCTGGTAAAATACTCTATCATGTCTCTGTTATCATGTTCCCCACAGACTGGGATGTGAACCCATCATTAATTCGTCTTGGGAGGCTACTTATTCCCTGCCTGACGCAGTTAGAACAGCGCATTTTTTGTTGGCTCCGATTTTTCTGATGCGACATTGCATCAGATAAGTCAATACTTGCCGACATGAGATCGCGACGGCAAGTCAGTAAACAAGTGCCCTATATACAGCAATCCTGTTCACCGGTATAAACACTTACAAAGGCTATTAGTGGATTCCCCCCTTCGAAAGACCCCAGCTCAAGAAGATGATCCTACCGGCTTACTAGGTTAACATTGCACGCACAAAAACCGAGCCTATGTGCCAGTCGATCTGCTTTTCCACCAGAAACTTGAACACCGTGGAAATTAGGCCGTTGCTGGTCTTGTGTCCCAAACTCGTTATCTTTTCCAACCATTGTTGCCGTGAAGCCTCCGAAAATCATCTTCGGTCCATAATGCTCCCACACCATCTTGCATCTACGCACTCACTGACCAAACCGTCAAAATTACCGAGGCTCAGACCGCCTGCTGTGAAGTTCCCCCGCAATGTTAACGTTCATTTCACCTCCACGGTCCGAAAATTGAGGTGTCTTAGTACGCCAAAGGGAGCTTTCGACCAAAGTACCAGGGAAGATGGACATCGTCCATCACACAAGCGGATCTCCTGGCTGCCCCCGAAACTTGTCCACTTTTCGCAGGCGCCGTGTGGAACTTCAACACAATCCGGGCACAATTCCGCACATCCAGTGTTCCGTGCCAACCTGCTGGCACCAAACATTCACTAAATGTCTCAAAGCTTTCCGCTTCATGTGGGCCACATCTCTTTTCACTTATCATTATACACTTCCTTGACGTCTTCATACTCACGTTCTGATATCTGCCCTTAACCCGTTTCCCCACAATACAGGGTGTTATGCTTCCGCTTATCAAAATAGCACTTCAGATCTTGCCCTGTTTGCCCCGCGCACGCTATTCCCTGCAGAACTTTGCCCACGCCTAAATTAATCAACTCATGAGTATCATGCCAAGCTTGCAGTCCCTGTTAGGTAGATTCATTTCAAGGGCGAACTTTAAGTATGCACCTCCCCAGTTTTGATTCCGGGCCCCAACCAGATCCACGCTATCACTAGCACTCGTCGAATCCTTATTACTCGTTCTCGAGCGACAAAGGGGGGATTCCTTGCTTGTTGGTTATATGCGCCTGGTATAATATCCGCCACATGCACCGGCCGCATACTCGGCCACCTTTCCGAGATTTTCCCCATATTCACTACCAGTACAGTATAACGAAAACGCCGCTAAGCATTCAACGAAGGAGTGATGTTAATCGAAACTGCGATTGCGTCGGGGTTACCTACTTTTCGGTATACATTTTTATGCCCGGTGAGTGTTCTTGCGATTTGGTGGCGGAAAATCTGTTCGTTTCATCACCCGTGTTGGAGTCTCCGGTTGATATTCAACACTCTCAGGGTAAGCCGTGACTGTATATTCACCTGCAAGTACTCGGATCCTACGAAATCAAAAACAGATAACCAGCGCATATGGTGTCTCGCTTTCTCGTGCCTCCACGGGAGGCATTCACAAACCCTGGCGTTCCCGCCCAAAGACAGAATGATATGCTATTCCTGGGGTCCACAGCACTTCCAGCCATTCTTGCGTTCTGAGTATTCCACCAGGGAGATGCGGTCCCTCGCCTTTATTTGTTGCTCCTTGGACTTCAGTGCTACCAATAGCCCTCGCCATAATCCGGTCCAACAACTACTTCTGCTTCGATTTCATCTGAAGAATTTTCTCTCTTCAGTCACAGCATATCATTATAGGCCACTTAGACCATAGCACCCTCCGTTGGCTTTTTTGGGGAAACATGTTAATGCAGCAAGGCTCTTACCAAAAGATGTACGTCCAGATCTGTTGGTCTATGCGCAACAGATGACGGTGGCGGCCGGATCCGAACAATTTGTTATGATAAACCCTGCTGAAAATGTTTATTGTGAAACCTTCATGAGGAGCCTGTGGTGTGATCTACGTCCAAACCAGCTGAGGCATCGTTGGAGGACAAATAGTGTCACTCATGCTGGTGGTCATTAGGAAATGCGGCCAACTTACCAGCTTCTTCGGACTCCTTTAATACTCCGTGGTTTTGTGGGCTGCCAGCTGCACTGTCACTAAAACGCCTCAGAGATTACATTGGTTGTACTGCGTATCTGTCACCGTAGAGATAAATGCTACGGAGTTGTCCTTCAAGTAATCGCCTGAAGTCTCAAAAGCCATGAAAAATAAAGAACGTCGGGAAAAAATATCTTGAGGGCGCATCCTGCGTGGCGGAGCTGGCGACCTGAATTCGCAGGCAAATTTAGAATCAAATTACGCTTTTGATTAAAGGTACTACGTATTACGCATGCCCGCTTACTCTACGCCCCTAAGCTTGTTTTCTGTAATAGTTTTGATATTTAACCGATAGGGACCACATGCGGAATACAAACCGTTGTTGTTTCCAGCCCAACTTCCACACATTTACTCCAACGGCCTCTGCCGTGCATAACTTTGTTGTGATGGCGTCTCAGCGCAAACCTTAACCTCTATATTTTTTGGACTAGTCACTGGCCATCTGTGTACACCTTTGGTTTCGACCGAAGGTGGCTGGGAAATCGGCTCTTTGCTCGCTGGATTCGTGTTCCACAATCGTTAATTGTTACCACAAACCAAGGATGACTTGTCTCTCCTTGTCAAATCACTATGCCTTTGTGCAGTATAAAGTTGTGAGGAACAGTCCATTTTATTTTATCCGCGGACCCCTACAGTGGGGGCCAAAGTAGGAAAGTAGTTATGTGGGTCCGATCACACACCGCCTCTCCCTAATAGTGGCCGCCCACAGTTACGTTATTTGATATTAAGGTACCGAGTTTATGGTGAACTTACGAATGTTGAATTCACATCAGAATTGGACGAACAACTCAGTCTAAAGAGTTAGACCGCCACGAAGCCAAACAAGAATCAGGTGCTACTTAATAAAAATATCCCAGAACAGTGATGTGGTGGCCAAAAAGCGCATACCGGAATTTGATAGTCCAAAATGGAGTCTACCTGAAGGCTGGAAAAGACACGCAACTGCTTGTAGGATAAGGCGTGCAAAACTGGTCTTGACGATTTTACTTTAAGAGGCAGCTGTTTTAAAGATAATTTCCCATTGATCTAGTGAAACCACTAGCTTCAGCTCCACTCTGTCAGAAGCGAGCAGTGTTGCTGCGGATACAGTCGATACTTGACAGCCAAGACCACGAATCCGACAAGAGCATGCCTAAATACCACGTATATCCAGCCGATCACACTTATCCTTGCCTACCTCAGAGTCATTCTGATAGCAAAGCGTAAGTTACGGCACGTCGGATAAGACACACACCTCGCCAAATATGGGACTGTTCGCCAATTTCATGATGCCGTTTCCTCAACAAAGTATTTTCTGCGTGTGCCGACAAGAGCAATGCCTCCCGGTGGCTCGACGCAACAACCAAGCCACCTTTCAGAGTCTTGTAGGGATACCATAATGGCCAAATTGCGTCAGGAAGCTTAATGAGGCAAACACAATGACTCCTTTGCAAATCTCTGAAAAGTGACAAATTGAAGATGTTAAATTTTTGTATCACAGCAGCAGTCATCAAACTCTTCGCCCATCAGAAACGATAGTTTGAGGCGCACCGGGTGCTCACGGAGCAAAACGCGCCCTAAATCTACACAAAAAGTGCTGAAATTACCAACGCAAGTGGTAGATTTTTTAGCTGCGGCGACCGCTGATAAGCCCCGGAATCAAAGCTCGGTCACAGTTGGTAACCCTGTTAACCTTTACAGGGATTTCCCTCCTTCGTGCTTCTCTGCTTTCGGACACAGTCTCTTCAACAAGGTTTTCAACGTTTGGCAGTTAACTCAGGTCATATGCCATTCACACTGGGACTTAAAAAGACCTGACTCATTCCTGACGCCTTCGAGGCAGGGGTTTTATTTGACGGATTACTTCAAATGCGGGAAGGCAACTGGCGTTTTTTTATAAACAGTTGCAACGCTGCCTACTCCACTGGTTTTCTTCGACGCAACTTCCGAACATTCTGCGCTAATTTGTGATGCACTGCAGATCAAAATTACACAGCACCGAAACGCATGCAATCCTCTCTGCTTCGTTTGCATGTACTCCTCACATCCACCGGCGGTTGACCCTTTCTTTATATAGTCGCTTAAAAAACTCTTCCTGTTTTGCATCTTCTGCCTTTTTACATTATTAGTCTCAGGGTCTTGCGTTCAAAATCCCTCTGCGTAGGGTCAAGTGGGTACTTTGCGTTGGCACTGACTCAAGCCGTCCAACAGAGCGCTTGGACCCAGAGTATTGCCTCATTCACCACATACCGCTTAGCCTGGACCCCATTCCATTTGCTTTGCCTAACGCCAGTAAGGGACACTTAGCCGATCAAATGGTAATTAAGGCTCCCCCAAAAGACGGTAACTAAGTTGTGCCAAATTTCGACTTCATTTGCTACTTAATCATAAAAACTGAACCAAAAACATGTATCTAAACCCTTTTCCTCCCTGCCCAAGCTGGAATAAGCTGTAGTGAAGGGGAGTTACGAGACCACTGCCCATAAAATTCACAACGCAACGTTTGTCTCAAAAAACGGAAGGTGCGGTCCAAAGAAGTTAAATCTATCAGGAATGGTTGCGCGTCATCTGAAATTGAAGCCCAATGTGCTCCTCAAGAAGTTGGCTTCGAGAGACTCAGAAGATGAAGTGTCAGCTTGAGTGATGCAGAAAATCTGATAAGCAGAGCTCCATCACTTGAACTTATGAAACCACGCCAAGGTAATACACTTTCTCCAGAAAAACGCATTATTGAGGTGTGGTAGAGGCCGTCAAAGAAATGAACTGAGAGCACTCTACTTGGAATGCAGAAGCAGGGGACCCGCAAGTCGCTCAGTGGTGGTAGTCATAAATTACTGAGGAAAATATACCCCGAGAACCTCATCGCACCCAATCTTTGAAAGGCGGAACCACAAACAGACTCAATCATGCTTCAATTGGCATGTTTCCTACAAACTGGGAGATAAACCCGTTATAATAATATTATTTTTAAACTCCACGGTGTGGATGTTCGTATAATCCCGCAATATGTCAATCCATTCAGCTCGTCTGTAACAATCGATTACTGAAGGAAATATTGCTGAGCCAGGCAAGGCACTTATGCCTGTTATTTGGTCGGTTGCTAGACGACACAAACATCTCTCCGATTGAAAGAAAAGCGTGCCACTCCAACGTCCAAAACCGCCAATCGCTTTTCGCGGAACACCTTCCTCACTACCATACCGTGCGTGGCGATGAAAATCATTCTGATGACGGTCAATCAAAACCACTTCGTTACTGACAATAATAATAATGTTTATTCCCAACTGGTGGGTGGAATACCTTCAGGCATGATCATAATAGTCAGAATAAAAGCGGGACTGATGGGGTTTGTGGGTACTGGGAATTTCGTGGAAAAGGGACGGCGGCATAAACAGTGGGTATTATCCGATGTAGACTTGGTCAAGCCTGAAGCGGCATGGGTAGGGAACCAAAATCACAGGGGCGCCTTCTTCCTTATGGGAAATATATCACATGAGACAATATACGATCGTTAAGATTTGAAAATGAGAGGGCATAGCAAGAGGCTTGCTTTCTGGTACCTGATAAAAAACTTCAAACTACAGAAAATGTGGAACCAGAATAACGGATCAGGAGAGGCAGCAGAACTGGCACGATCTGACCGGCCAATTTGAACTAAAGCCTAAAATCGTTGCTGAGGCTTCATAGCCTTGGGCTGTTGGGCGTATAACCAGAGTCACGAAAAGCGTAAATGGGGGAATATGCGGTACGGATAACTGGTAGTAGGAAATTCAGGAGCACAATGTGCAGTGAAACTGGAGAGACTCACTAGTAATGCTGCTGGAGCGGGGAAGGGTGTAAAAGGTTCCTTTGGAGAAGGAGTTCACGCAAACGCACAAGAATGAACGCGAACTGCACGGAAAATGACTGACTTGGCAAGGAGTACAAAGTAAAAGACATAGAGATGATTAGGCCCAATAAAAGGTTCAGCAGATTGGAATGAAAGCCTCCCGGGGGCGGCTGGGACCAGATGAAGATTTGTATTACGGTTGCAGGTAAGGGGACGCGTGGGCGACAATACAAAGAAATCACCGAAGAAATATTAGGATACAATATGACCAGGCAAACAGCGTTTTTGTGGCCAAGTATGAATACTAACGGAATAACTGACGACTGAGCGAATAATGTTGGGGTTTGTTCTCCTGTTTCTGGGAAACTTACTTATTATGGCACAATCAACTCATTACAATGCGAGCGTGTTTATCAAACACACAACGGAGGGGTGGAAAGTCGACGGGACGCACTTATTACGAAGTAGAAAATTATCTTGTAGAAAACAAAACACTAGAAACAACAAAGCTGGAAATTTATGTGCAATTTGATGGTTAAAGTCAACAAAATGGAAGTAAAGCCAAAAGCTTTTGCTAACGTTGGGTGACTTTGAAGGGTTGAGTTAATAGCAGTGTTCACAAAATTGCGGTCAAGAAGGGTGAAGTATGGTCATTCGCAGCACGGAGAAAACAGCTCGTGTTCCAGAATTATGACGTACAGCAAAACTGGATTGAATCTCCGCCTTCATTCTTTGAGAGGAGTCTGGGGTAGAGGTTTTCAGAAAGGTGAGCTGTAAGTGTTGGTCTGGATCGGGAAAACACTTAAGAAATTAACGAGGCTGCACACACGACAAGCGCAGCGTGCAGCGTATTAAGATCCAAGGGAAGGGCTTAGCGGGGTATGACAAAAACCTCACCTGAGTGCTTGTCGGCTTGAGGAAGGTAATTTTTGGCGCCTGCAAACGAGGACTCGAAGTCGAAGAAGCACAGTCGACGGCATGAAGGAAATCGTTATGGGTGTTCCATCAGACAGATTAAGTCAGCTGTGTACCATAATCGCATCATAATAATTTGGTTCTGAGGCGGCATCTTGAAGAACCTTGCGTGTGGTGTCGTTAGACAGGGCATGTGCATTTACGTGGCCAGTAGGCTTCGAGGTATCCAACGGGATTAACATGAGGATAACCAGTCCAGCTGAGTAGCACGGCCAGCTCTGGGCCATTTGTAAACCCGTGTCGATGGAAAGCGGAAATCCGGTAAGGTGGATAGCCACCGAACTGTATTCGCAGAAGCAGTGGCTGAAGCTCTAAAGTTTGATGGAGGAAATAATGGAACGAAATGAGTGAAGCCTAGTGGGTAGGGAGCATATTTATCAGCACTGGGTTCGCTGATAAAATTAGCTAGACCTGATCACCTCTAGTGGGATGTTGGCAAGTGGTTCAATGAGCCAAGGTGGAGGTTAAATATGGCTCAATAACCTTAAGATCAGTGACTGGTCTAGGTCGTTAAAATGGAAAAGCAGGCATAGGACAAACCAGTATATTTGGTAGGTTTAAATTACCGCTAAGGTAAGGACGCGAGAGGAGCCTGCAGTGGCGGTGCATGGTGGTTTCCCTCAAGCCAGTCAGTAGACGCGAAGATAAAGTGGGGGAGGTGATGCTTCATTGGGTTAAACTGATTGTTGTTAGCCAACGGCTGCCACGTCAAGGAGTCTAGACGCGGGATTGAGATATGGGTACCAGTACAGTGTAGGTCAGTCAGGGAGTTGGGAAAACTCGAGCTCCGATAGAACCTTATTAGGGGAGCTATGCCATGTGGCGGGGCAGTTGGTGCAGAATGAGCAAACAGATCTACTGCTTCAGCCTTCATGCCCTTCGTGGTATGTTTGAAAGCAAAATAAATTGAACGTGGCAGAGATCGGGGCCATTCCTGCACATATATAATGTGCATAAAATAATGACGTTGTATTGAAGTAATGCTTGGCGGCCCCAAATCACTCAGGGCATATGAACTGCCGGAAGATCGGAGCTAGCTTGTGAACCGACGGCCGGTACACGTCACCTGCCGCATATATTTATGCGATGCCTATTCAGATTAGCTGATCCGATGCGCTCAACAAGAAGTGAAGATGCCCGGTTGATGAAAACTCTCAAGCACTGGTAACGCTGTAGGCACCACACAACAACCTAGATGGATATTCATGTATCAGTGCACAGACAGTGGCGCTATGGAGTACCAGTGCGGTAATCGCTCACAGAGAGACTGGACGTTAGTATTATGCTCTCTAGGCATGGGTGCCTGGCAGCATAAATCTACGTAAAATAATAAAATCAGAATCACATTTACCTACGTGTCACATGGGATGTTGGGTGGTGGTGTTGGCCTTCTAGCTTAATTTGTTGCGGATAAGCAAAAACTTGCAACCTTTAAGGGCTATAACTCTTCTCATTTTAACGGTTAAACTTTTGCTTCACTTGTTATCTACTGTTACGCAAGCCGAAGATTTAGGAACGCCAACCCGTCAGCCGTGAAGGTGATTGGTTGCAGGCCTGATGTTGTGCTCACCGCTCTCAATCCACTATCAATTGTTTTTCCTGTCTTCAGCGCAGTCCCTGACTTGCCGGTTATTAGGCGAGTTGCTCAGCACGATGCTCGGTGAAGATATCTGCCGAAATTCGGAGGCTCAATTACAAGGTCCGAGCACTATAATTAAATTTCGTTGAACTTCACTAGTTGAGGAGTGTCGACTACCAGCCTTGTGTAACCCGAAGCTGCTCTTGGATGAACAGCAGAATCTCACTCAGATTCACCTAGGAAGCCAATGGTGACTCGCAAAAGCAGTGTTAGGGTTCTTCGATGTCCGTTTTATGAACCTCAAACGTGGGAAACTATTTTTAGAGTAGATGGAACAAATTCTACACTGTTCTACGGAGGACAGGGTTTACCATTAGGACCTCCAAAATACCGCGTCCGGTGAGGACGTTGAGACAGAACTGGCTCAGTTAACTTTTCACATTTGCCTGTCCAGTTGTTCAGGATGCATTTAAAAGAGCCGGTAATAAAAGCTCTCCACACTGTTTCATTACATTTCCTGAGGCTCTCGAGCAGCCTTCGGTCAAAAAACTATAAATGAAGGCTGTTGCTTGCAATACCCGTACCGTGGGAATGTGATTGGAGGTGAGACGTTGATCTTACTCAGCGATCCACTAGATGGCAAAAGAAATCCTCCTCTACAGGCGTAACTGACAGAAGCGATGTGCACTCCAGCATTTTTGTGACACCGTTGAAATTCTGTTAAATCCCTTGAGAATCTATCCGGCTCACCCCAAATACGGACATAATCATCCCATCAAAAGAACCTGAGGCCACGAATTAATTGCCCATAACGAGAAAAGCTTTAGTTTTGCCAAGCCCTTCACTCATAGAACGTGCTCTAACCGGGCTTATTGATATATTGTTACCACACCCATGATAACGGCGTTCGCAAATCTTTGCTCGCGTGCAGCAATTTAGCCGCGGTAGGGCCAACATTTGCCCCTCTTGCGTTAACGCATTGCACATGCAACGTTGTATATGGACAAGCTTCTCTACTCCGTATTAAATCCGATGTGCACTCCGTGCTGACGAGTGATGCTCCTGTAATGAGACTAGATACAAGTACCATTTTGACCGCTCATTCCGATCTGAGATGCCATATTGCAGAAATGGTAGAAATTTATTTTATTCACTTAAGAAGCATTGTGCAGATGTAACTTCTTTCTGTTCCGGTGCTTGTTTGTTCATTTCAGGTCGGGGTCCTTTCTGCATTTGGGTTTTGGTGATAAGAGAAAACCTGGAAGTATGTAAACGCACAGTGCTCAACTTAGTACGGTTGATCTGGGCAAGCTGAAAGTCCCAGGTCTCTCTTAACAAATACGCTCTGACTAAATCCTGGAATTCAGTGGCTTCGGGTTCACTACTCACGGTCAACCTGTATTTGGTACATAAACACTGGCTTTAGGGCGTGGAGACACCCTGAAGAACGCGTCTTATCCACTTAAACCCGCGGAACAGTGGCACGATCATGCTGCAGTTGATATGCTCCCTACAAGTTTGGAAACAAGCCTAGTATTATTAATGCCAACAATATCCACTACACTAAGGGAACAGAAAATTTTTGTTAGGACGTCTAACAATATCTGTTGCCACACTGAAACGTGTATATTATATCACCCCAACCCGTCGTCAACTGCACACGGTGATTGGCTTGGTTTGGAAGTTTTAAACGGAAACATACTTCTTCCGTTTATGAGAGGCGCGGCCATAAGCGTGGACACCTCCCCTGTCGATGTGAGCGCAAATCAGAATATAGGGTGACAATTTGGAATTGCGTGTATGTAAGCAGCCAAGACCACACACATCTCTGACACTACAGTGGACTCAGGCGTAGCTGCTTATGGTTAACCTGGGGTAGGTCACCGGTCTTTATAGGGTCAGCAACACGCGCTAGCTCAAGAAATATGTTGCTTCAAACGACGGCGGAGTTCCAGGCTTCAGCTAAGTTTCTTCCCTGCGATCAGGTCCGTCTGTCAACAGGTCAGTCGACATTGTTCTAAAGACACCAAAGTAAGTTTGGTTGAGGTGGTGTTGCTCTGGTGTTCGCGGAGTTGCACTCAAATAAGCAATACTGACGTACGGAACAGGGGCATCCTCAACGATTTATGGAATGGAAATAAATGACAACGTAGTACCGAAGTTGAATGGATACGTCACAAGCACACTAACGATTGAAGGGCATTTTCAGGATGGTTACGTTGTACTGACCGCATAAGGTGCCAAGTAACTACGAGCCGCGAGCTAAAAGCATTATGTGACAAGACAACCGCAATCGGTCGTCAAACGTTTACTGGTATCGGAGAATTTGGGCAAATGTGTCCTGGGCGTCTATCTACTAGAGCTGACACGCAATACGCCCTTGCGACAGATTATGGGCATTCAATTAGCCGCCCACCAAATCGCTGCGACTACAGTCACAGATGGCGTGAATTTCACGCTCACGCATGACACTCACGGTGTCGAGGTGCATCCTGAAAGGTGTGTTTCAAGCTAGTGGAATGACGGATGTACATTACAATCCAACCATCCGTGTTCCAACAAACCGTGCAAGATTTTTCAAAGTACGCAACGCTTCAGTGTACATGGCTTACACATTCAAGAGTTATAAGTGGTCGGTGGATCGGCAAGTAGAACACACATCTAGGGACCGTGGATCGTGATACCCGTGGGTGGATACGAAACCCGAAAGACCAAATTATAGTGAGTAGCAGAATATGAAATTGCATGTTCGGGCACGCCTGTTAGCAAATTTTGCTCCTGATACCATGCAAACAGTTGCAGATGCAGTGAATCTTATCCTGGGTAATAGTCTGCTGGGTCCGGATACAGCTCAAGGCCGATAGCTGCTGAGCCTTCAAAAACGACATTTTCGGGGCCTACTGAATAGCGCTTTCTCTTTGGGCAGACTTCGTTGCGGTAAACTCTGGTGCCTAGGTGTGCAGCTTTGTTGGTTAAACTAAAAGAGAGACCAACAACACGCGTGTTTTATCTTGTTAAGCTCCTACAGTGGTGTGAGCTTACGGCTGACATTATGCACTATCCGCATTTTCGCGCCGTCACATCCACAGACGTGTTTACTTGGGAAGAAGATCAATAGGTTTTTCGGTTTCTCGTTGACGGATCTCATCATCGTACTTGAGAAACTGAAATCCGATGCTTGGTGATTTATCGTTTTAAGGGTTACCGGGATAGCATCTTCGATGCTAACACCCTTCCGGGCGCACAGAAGATGACATTGTCTGTTGACGATTCCACAGGTTCACTAGCTTTCAACTGCGCCAGTGTCTTCAAGCATTATATACAGGGCCTGAAAATGAAGTTATGGGGGCAGCCCAAAATAAGTCACGGTTACCACCAACTGAAGAAACCGATAACCTGGATGATTTCAACTCCTCGTCACCAGCGAAAGTTGAGTTATTCTTGTTCTCCGATCCTTGGTGTGAGGATAAGTTCCGCTTCACCCTAAGTGTCTGTGGACTCTAATGAAAGTAATGATTTGTATAGCGTATCGGACAAATCTTTCATACGCCACATTAGCCATCATTTCAGTTTGTGCCACGGATCCTTAGTCTGCCGAGGAATCCCGGGACTTGAGTGGGCAGCCTAAAACATTAAAAGAAACGATAGTTATCGCGGAGGGTTGAAGTGAACCGTGGTGGTCGAGCTGGGCTGTGGTGGCCTCCAAAAATGACGGGTTTTTTATTGCTTCAGGACACGACTACACCTCGGCGAACTGACTGCCTACAAAGCTTCCGTAACTTTGGTCGATCAAGCGCCACATAATTCGCCCTACGTTGTCAGTGTTTTTTGTCGTAGATCCATTTTGTGGTTTAAACGAACCCAAGGATATGACCCCAAGCTTCATGGCCGAGCTAAGTGAACTATATTCCTCTCTACCCATCTGTCCTCATCAAGGCAGAGAAGGACAGTGATGGTTTTCTAATGGTCTCCAAATCCTGGCTCTCGCAAGAACATAACGGGCCTCGGAAGTTCACCATATTGTGGTAATCATAGATAAATCAATGAGTAAGCATATCAACATCCGCCCAGTCTACCAGCCACTTCGAACAATATATTTGCACAAGTGTGGGATTCTGAAATACGTGAAAAGACAAACGACCTAACAAATCCAGCGAGCCAATAAGATCATACAGAAAAATACAAAAAACAGAACTTCATTCAATCGAGCAGTCGAGTGAATGACACAAAATAGGAAGGAAACGGACCTGTCACAAAGAAGGAACAGAACTGCAGAATAAGAGACGTACAACGAACCATCCAGATACAAGGAAATGAGACCACAACAAAAATCGGATTCGAAGCTGGCCAACTAAATCACGTGAGGTCAACTTGAGGCCATGAAGGTTTATTGGGCACCGTTTGAAAACTCTGTAAGCAGAGGCAACACGCCGAGGACATCGGCCCGTTTGGTAGTGAAGTGTTTGCTATCAATCAACGGAGCTCAGTGAAGGAAGTGACAGTTGACATTACGCGCCTTTTCACAGCGGAGTGGGAGGAGATTTCAACTGGTTTGGCACCCACGATTGTTTTGGCTTCGTAAACACGACGTTAATAAGGATACCACAAGCCACTACCATCATCCGTGTTCAGCGCCTTCGAATGGTGTCTTTTTGTAAGCCCATGGGGTGCTGGTTTTAAAATGAGGCGGCCGAGATGAGGCGTCTTCTGAAGTGGATGGCGTCACACATTTGCGGGCTTTCCGAAGGTGGTTAATCACAACTCGAATATTGGTTGTTCGTGAGAACATCGCTGAACTGTTGTGAATTTTAGGATCCCATCCAGATTATAGCAAACATTCGCTGTCACAGCATACGGTGATTTGCACCGCGCTTGAAGTGCACAGGCAGAGATTAAGGGTTGATAAAATTACAGGTACGTTATGTAGTCTGAACACAAGAGCTATGTCACGAAATCCACTGTTCCACATTTTGCTGTAGGCCACCTATGATCAAGTTACCCAGGATAGGCAGTTTTAGCTCAACTTTTTGTTGACGTCAGCAAGGTTTGTAAAATTAAACGGACCACGGATCGAGTATCGAGGTTACCAGCGTTGAGGGATAAATGGACTTGTGTTACGCAGACGTGTAATGGTCTACCTACATTAAAAGCTACTTTACCAGGAGTGCGTGGCAAAGTAGTAAAAACAATGACGCTAGATTGGGTACACAATAATAAAGAGGGTCAAATGGAACAGACTCACTAAGAATTGTTCTCTTTAAAGAAGTTCGTCGTTGGCCTAGGTCAGCGAATAAATAATAATCCGATTATGGTTGTCCAGGGGTCCTCTTCCGAACAGTTCTCACATAATAAAATCCGAAGATAGTTTGAAATGTTTTGATGCCAGAGTTGGTACGTGGAACTCGCGAATGACCGCTGCGAGCGCGAGCAAAATCAGAACGGGAATTCGAAGCACGTGACCACGTTTGTATTCTGTGTAAATGTAAAGAAGCGTGTTTTGCAGTTTTTTCGTATTCAAACAAAAACGTTTGTGCAATTGAGGAAATAAGCAATGTTATAATGGAAGCAAATGAAATGTACAAATCACCAGACCTAGATTCGACCTAGATTCCTTCGTCGATGATTATTTGCAAATGCAGTTTTCTCTAATCAGCAGACTTGGCCCCATGTTTTGGGGTGAATTCCGCAACTTCTGAGTGTAGTAACTTAATTCAGGGTTTCTGCTTTTCTTGTGACTTTGTGGACCGCCAGAATGGACTCGTTGACATTTTCACGCGACCTGGCGGCTGCATAAGTCATGCTTGTAATATACCAGGTGAAGTCACTGTGTGGATAAAAACGCCAACAGCGTACGCTGACTTGCGTTGTCCTGGCGTCAGAAGTGTATTTCGCTGAAGCAGCTGGAAGGGCAGTCTTACCCTGTTTGTGACACTTGGCCCCTCGGATCAGAGGACCATAGGCGTACATGATTTTTTTATCCCCGGCGTGGTGCGGAACGTTGCACAAAGATCGTCTTACTGTTCGCATTTAGGCGCTGCTACGACCACTAAGCCTAACTTGCACGTCACTGTTTGGTAGATGGGATCGCTTGCCTGTCCGGCGTCAACGCAAGCTCCAACTGGTCGAAAATATGGACCTAGCAGCCAATGAGGTTTCAGTATCCACTGCATGCCGGTTGCAATGCCCCGCCCAAATGGCGTCTGAAAGCGCGGGATGTTGCCGTTGCGTAAACTTTAAGTATGACACCCCCTGCATGAATTTTGACTTTTTTTCTGGACTTGCAGTGCACTTTTTGTACCTTTGGTTTTTACTCTGTTGAAGACGCTTGCATGTGAGGATCAGGTCGAGAGCTTGACAGAGACATTACTGTGCTATCACAACCGGCGTCTCCGCAGGATGTGAAGAGTTAGCTGGATGTAGCGAGTACGCAACGAAGTAGTGTGTGGGTGGGCACTTGTTAACGAATCCGTTTCATTAGAGCAGCAGATTAAACCTAACAGGCTTAGGTGGTTGGAACATTTTTTCCTTCCAAGCTATTCGTGGATTGATGAAAAAGGTCGAGACTTTCGTCCAAGATTCCCTTGTCGGGTTTGTTCTTGTCGTTCAGTGATTTCCATTCACCTGGAAGGCACAAGCGAAAATGGTGTAAGACCACTTTTTAAGTTCTCAGTGAAGGGCAGTAAGCTTGCCAGCGCGAGGACTCATACAAAAGCATCTAAAATTGCCTTGAATTGGGTTCTAGACACAGCGTGAAAAGCCGTCTAAGAAAGGTTATTCCACACGCTCACTACCCGAAGTGAAAAAAATTTGTCCGGCGTGTACGCTCTGAGCTTGAAAATCTTAGCATGTCCTTGCCGTGTATTAACTGGGTCAACGTTGAAAACCCTGTTGGCCAAACCTTGTTCAAACAGAGCCTAAGTAAGTACCAGGTCCTGTTGGAGGCAACGGTATTCCAGGGGAAAGAGGTCCAGGACCCCGGGATGCGTAATAGTCAATGGGTTTGATGGCGACAACCATTTTCGTAGCAGCTAGTTGGACACGTCCAATGAGGGTTACGTCCTTGCGTCCTGGGTAGACAGCGGTCTGACGTAGGCTCCATGGATTATCTGAAAGTCCATACGAGTAATCCGGGGAAGTGTTGGGACGCGTCCAGACATGAAAAAGTACATGTGCAAAGAACGAGGCGGGGACGTGTTTTCTCCGCAGTATAGCTGCTACACGTGTTCCATAATTGTCCGTGGACTTGAAGTGTTTGGCTGACTCCCTGCCCCCTGCGCACGCGCGAGTATGTGTGTGTTGACTGTGTCGTGCCTTCCTATATATAGGAAGGTTTGACGTGTGTATAATACCCAGAATAGTTCCGACGCGTACAAGCGGGAACTGACTTACTGTCGGTCCAGGTTGCGAGCGGGACAGGGTTTGTCACGTGATGTGTGCTTGCGGAGCAGGCGAGTCGCGTGATCAAGTAAACACGGATGTACTAAACAAATTAAGTGAAGTTGTTTGAGGGAACAAGGAAATGTCCGCTACAAAGTGCATGGCTGAAGACAGTCGGATACCTAAATCCTTTTTGGTGCCTGCCTTCGTAATGTCTTCTGGTCCATTCTCACCACGCACGACAAAGGTGTTCGTTGAGTCTTCTCCGGTCGACATATGGACACACTTTCCGTTATTCGGAGGAAGGTGCCAGTTTAGTGTCTAATGCTTTGCGGCGTCTGTATCCATTTGAAGGGTGCTAGTGTTGGAACTCCAAGGCTTTAGGTCTTTTGCAAAAGGTTGACATTGACGTGAATGCGGATTAAAAGGTCGTTGACGTAGATCAGAAACAGGAGGGTCCCAAAACGGAGCTTTGAGGAACTCCAACTGAAACCGGTGCCGAAGAAGACTAGATCAAGCCTACTTTCAATCGGAATGTTCCATCTGATAGGAACGTCTCAATCCAGTGTAGAATTTCTCCCAGAATTCCATAAGACTCGAGCTTGTGGAGCAGCGGAATGTGTGGGACTCGGTCAGATGCTTCGGAGAAGTCGAAAAATATAGCATCCGATGAGTCCGTCTTTGGCTTGCTTTAAGCTGTTCATAAATGCGGGCATGTTCGTTGCGCAAGAACGATTTGGGAGGAGTCCGTGTTGCGCTGGGAATATCAAGTTTTTGTTACTGAGGTGATTTAAGACGGCCCGCTTCAGAAGGCGTTCCATCACATTGTGTGGTACGCTAGTGAGACTAATAGGCCTGTAGCTGCCGGGCAATAAGCGATCACCAGATTTGTATGTTGGCGTGGCAATTCTTTGCAAGCAAAGGTTGCTTTCGTCCAGCGACTGACAAAACACGAGGTACAAATACCTGGCCAATGTGAGCAACGTTTCCTTCAGGATCCTCTGATGGACCTCGTCTGTCCCAAATGGGATTTGTCTTTTGCGAGAATTGACGAAAATCCTCCTCCGTGAAGTCCACCTATTTTGGATGTGATGAGGTCGCTGGGGCAGAATATAGGTCTGCATAGTGTTCTCTGTGGGCTTCAGAACATCATCATCGACAGCATGATATCAGTGTTCAATACATGCTTCGCTGCCGTACAACCATGATTTATTTGAAAGCCTTATTATGAAGAGAAGAATAAAAGTGAACCTAGAAGGGACTTAGTTTTAGCCTACCATAATCATTCCGAGGTGCCTACACCTCCAGACACTCAGGCAATCTGGATATAGACTAACAACAACAACAACGCTACTGACATCGATTAGTAGCCATATCTTGCAGTGCCTCCAACCAGGCGCAATGGTGATCACGCCGTCCTCATCCTGGAGGGTGATTGCCACCGAAGTCACCCAAATGTTTCGTAATCTCTTCCATACCCCTCTGCCAGGTCCAGGTTTGACCACCTCTCTGCTTCCGCCAGTCTGAATTGGGCACGCAAAACACCACTCTCTTCGGAAAACGATGCTTCGGCATATGCAATACATGGCCTACCCAAAACAGCTTCTGGTGCTGGACACATTCTTCAAAGGAAGTACCCGTTGCACAACCGAAAACTCGCTTTCTAACTGCCTCGTTAAGGATACGCCGACACCAACCCACACGACCTAAGCTTCTGAGACAACGGTTGTCGAACACCTGAAGACGTCTCGGTTCCGCTGCTCGAACAGGCCATGTCTCACAGACATACAACAAAACAGCCCGCACTGTGGCCTGATACACACGTCCCTTGAGATTCAGGGATACACCACTCTGACGCCATAGGTGTCTCGAATTAGCAAACGCGATCCGTACCTTGCAGATTTGTGCATTGACCTCATCTGTCACACTACAATCAGAACTAATACAACTTCAAAGATAAGCAAAACGATCCACAACTTTGAGTGCCTCTACCTAAATTGTAAGTGGCGTGTTCAGTGACTGCTTGTCCAGCAGCATGACCTTACACTTTGTGCGTGCAAAGTGCATACCAAAAGATGGGATGACTTTGGTCAGTTCATCCAAAAACTCCTGCGCCTTCTCCTCCTCTTCGAAAACGAGGACGATGTCGGGAAACTCAAGCAACATTAGAAAAGCTGACTGAGGTCGTTCGCTCCTTCGGTAAGTGATTCGTTCCCACAAAGTGCAGAGTCCTTGTTTGGAACATACAGTCTTGGAACATAACCCTTAGAAATCAAGAAGTGACTCTAGAGGTTATGGAACCCTTTACACATCTTGGTAGTTGTATTATCTCAGGGTAGCGTGACAGACGAAATCGATGTACGAACCTCAAATGCCAGAATTCGCCGATTTGTGCCATTTGCGGTATCAAAAAGACACCAATGAGTCTCGCGAATGTGTATAGCAGACTAATCTGCGGGCTTTATCACTGTACTGTACGAGACATGGCAAAATCGGGCAGAGGATCTGAGCTATCTTGATATCTTTGACCACCGATGCCTCAAAACCATAGCTTACTCGATTGGGCAATCTGTTACACATGCTGAGTTAATGCCTGTCGAGATAAGCGCTGTTTTCCGTGCCTAATTCGGAGTGGCGGTAGCCTGGAGGTTGACAGAAGTTGGCATGGGAGAAGAATGTTACGAAAAGTCCGGGTGCTGTTGGTGGTGTTCACTTTCCAGAATGGGGTCCACGTGACCTACCCTGTGCTTGGCTGGATTCACTGAACGATACGGTAGCTAAGGTATGTTAGTGGCGTTCATGCTGTCAGTTTCTATCCAGATTACCTGACCAATTATTGGAGGTGTAGGCACCTCGGATGTTTTTTATAACCTAGACTTACGTCCTCCTCCACCTCCCCCATCTCCATTTTCTTTCAGTTATGAGGCTTTATCGGTATGGTTTCATGGCAGTGAAGCACAAGTATCCTCACCTAATGTTGCGGTGGTGATGATGAGTTGATCCATTGATAAAGGCTGTGGTGGCTGGGACACGTTCTCAGAAAATCTGAGTCAGAATCGTCTAAAGTTTGTCGACACGGTCCCGTCCGGTACTTCGTCGTTGCACCGGAGAATCCCAGAAAGCCCGGTCGTTTGCAGTTATGACCGACGGCGGACTATTTGGTCTGTGGGCGGTCTACAGAGTCAAATGGTAGATCAGAAAATGGATAGTGTTGTGCTCGTACCTTGCTGCTGGCCATTCTCCATGGGTCACAGAGATCAGGGATATTCTTGTAGCTTACTCATCTTTCCCCGGGAGAATCTCCTCGTAAAATGAGGTAAAGTTAAAAACTAACCCCCAGATAGGTAAATGTGTCCCCTGTTTCTACCGGTTTTGATATCACAACCAGCTGTGAAGGTGCATTCCCCCAATCTTGTAACAACACTTTGCATTTTAAAGGGTGCAAAACGCATACCAAATCGCACTGACATCAAAAGCGATTTTAACCTTGTGATCAGAACTATCTTGTTGAGCCATTCCATGGCAAATGAGTTCTATTAAAATTTGTCGACATGCTTGGCGCCTTATGCGCGCGTACGCTTGTGCAAGTTTGAGTCATGCTCACTATTTTCAGGCTACCCATCAATTCCATTTCTATTCCAGTCCTTTATCGATAACTTCAAGAAGCAGCAACATCATTGTTGACACTGATGCTTCACTACCGTCAAGAAACTGGCCTGTACTTCTATATCTGGCAGTGTTGAGATACCCCAGGAAAGTCCCTTCGGGGCTTAGAGTACGCGGACGTCATGCTACTGCTTTGTGACTGTAAGAATAGAGCACAGGATACCTTTGGCAAGCTGACGATTCGTGGCCGTCGTTTTTTTTCTTCATTTTCTTCATTTAAGTGTAAAGTGATGGTACTTTATTGGTCAGGCAACGCGAGCACACTCTGGCAATGGAGCCACACTCGAACTGATTGAGAAATATGTGTCTTGGAAAGAGGTCGAGATAGCTCAGTGGTTAGGGTGAGGGCTGACTAACCAGAGGTCCATATTTCGAACACAAATTCGACATCCAGACTGTTCCTGTCTAGAATTAGGCAACCCGACAGTATATCAGCCTTCGTATTTCCTTCGGGTGGTGTGGCAGCCGTGAACCAAAAGGTTAAAGGCCGAAGGATTATTACTATTATTATGTCTAGCAAGCTGCTTAAGCACCACAGGTTTCAAAGGTCCGAAGACACATACGTTTGTTGCCGGGGAATGAATATACAACACTTCGGTATGTGGTGCGCTTTTCGGTGGATGTGAAGTGTGGAGTATGGGATGATAATAGGCTGACTGTATTCGAGAGTGCCTATAGAGCGTCACCCACGTATTGTGGGAGTAAAATTTGAGGAACGAAGTTCATTAGTTTAATACGAATGCAGCACCAACTATTATGGCTAGCACACTTCTTGAACATGCTAAATCACTGGCACTTGGGCGATCTTTTTTGTGGGCGCTGAATTTGGTTTGGGAACTACTGCCAATATGTCGGCAGATAGCGTGGTGAACACATATCGAGGCAGGAGCCACAAAACTAACTCTGTTTGTCACAACTTCCTGGACTGGGATCCAAACAGGGTGACTGTACCTGACTAGGGGCACTTTTCGCCGTCGCCTGGGATTAGACCCAGTGGTGCGCACGCGATTTTCTGCGAAACTAACAAACTGACTATCCTCCCCTTCTTTTTCTATCTGCTGTGGTACACTGGCATTTTACCATGTACTGGAACTACGTTATGTTTTACACATCATATATATGCACCGTAAAATGGAGTTAATCGAAGAGCTGTTCAGGATCAAATACTAAATGTGCACAACATTTTGTTACTCAACCCAACACAATCAAGTAGGATTCGACGTACATGTAGATGGCAGGCTACAACCGCAGGAAAACTGCCATCTGTCACTTGTGAGTAAAAGAATGACGGATCTTGCCATACGAAAAGTGCAACCACGGTCATCCATGTTTTATCAGAAGTGCGTTTTTTCAGCGAAATTTGTTTGTTTGACACATCACTGTTCCTTTAACCAATGAGTCTTGTTCTGTTGTGTCATGCGTGCTACTGAAGCACATTTGCGACTATAGTTCGGAATCGCCTTGGATCTATAGGGAGCAGTTAAGGTTGCCTTCAGTACAACGCCATCGGTACCAAATAGATCTGAGGGAGTTGGAATTTTTTGCCGGATTATGGAGAAGTTTGTAGCATAGACGCTTCGCGCCGAAATGTCGTGGTCCGCATTCATGATGATTTGATCAGTACACAAAGGTCGTTCGGATTCCGATGGATAAACGTAAATGAACCACCCATGGTGGTGTTACCTGAAATGTGGCTACGACTTGAAATCAGTGACCTGGTAATTGAACTCCGCGGATATTATTCCCTTCTTGATTTTGCTGGACTCCCAGTTAGTACTCACATCGTGTGCTCCCTTTACCTGCGTGCTGTCTTGCTAATAAGTTGAGTGCCTTCACAAATGTCCCGCATTCACCAATTCTCCAGTGGACCACTCGTCGTTATTCTATGAGGTGTCCTCGACTTTCTTGCCATCTTGTTTGGTTAATTGAAGTGAAGTTTGGAAATGAGGAAAGAAATAATCAGGGCATATTTTAAGGGGGTGTCGCAAAAACCTTTCATTTTCAAACAAGGTTGAATATCCTACGACAACACCTGTATGTCTGATTTCAATATAGCTACGATTAGTGAGGCTTAAGCACTACTTGACCAGTGATGACAAAAATCATTTTCCTCGATGATGTGGCAGAGGATAAATATTAACGTGTGGTTGTAATGACCTTCACCCAGTTTTTCATGTATTCTAAGGTATCTCGGAGAGATCTCGAATTGTCGCCTGCCAGGTTGCCCTTCTTTGAATCGTCAGTAAGCATCGTGCTGTTGAGCAGCGTGGTTCTCACTGTGTATACCTGGGGTACACAAGGCTAGTTGTCGTTCAGAAAGTTCTGCGTCCACCATTGCCCGTCTTTCGTTGACTGGGCTGTTTAGAATGAGTGGGCGAGTGGGTTTCTTAGGCGAGGATAAGGAAGATGTTGCGACGCAACTGAATGAACGTTCTACTGACATCGAAGAACAGCGTCTATATAGGAGCCTTGGCCAGCTGACCGTCATCAGCTCTCGAACACCAGCAGCATGTTTCTAAGGCATGAACTGTTGGACGCAGATAAATTCTTCCGGGGTGTTGTTTCCGATATGTGGTTTAAGTTCATTTAGCCCTTTCACCATGGTTATCCCTGCGACCTACGTCGGTCTGACTGCTCGATTTGTAGTTATGCTGTGTTTGTCGCCATCCGTGTAAAACGGCTTGATGGCCTCTCATCGTTTGAAGTTTACCGAAAGAACTGAGGCCAACCTGTTTCCCATAGACCATAAAAGTACTAGGCGAGATACCACGAGGAACAACCCAACAGACGGTCGCCTACCGCTACTAGTCAGAAAAATGCATACATAAAGTAGCTGGTGACTCTTGGGTGTACATTCTACCAAGATGTGCTTCCGAGGCGTGGAAGTTTGCCTTGTCTTCATATTTCCAGTGGATGTTTAGCAATTAAAACAGAGTGTTAATAACATCTCATATTCGATGATGAAAAAGGCGCTCAGCTGTAGGAAGGTGACCGGGTATTTTAATTGTAACCCAGCATTACCGATGTCATGTTCTTTTGATTTCAGCGAACGTTGTTGCATAAGGCAAGCACAAAATAATGAAGGCTGGCGGTCCTGCACCACATGTTACAGGCATTTCGCCTAACGAAGGCACGCCAGGGACAAAACTAACGATTCGCGGTGAAAATCTGGGGCAAACAGCCAATGATCTCACGCATGTATTCATCAATCAAATAGATGTCGGGCCGACTGCCCAGTGGTTTTCACCCAGTCGGATAACGGCAATCACACCCTTGGGAGAAGGAGAGCTTGAAATCGTCGTCGTCACAAACAACGACAAGTTTGGTACTGCTTCTGTCAGTTATCATCAGTCGGCCGAACGTAGTGTTGGTAAGTTTCCGCTAGTACCATATTTGGAAGGATCAGAATCTGACTGAATGTCAACTATTAACCTTCGTCCTAATTTTTCATTGTAAAGATCCACTACATCACAGCTCGAAGCAATACAATACAATATGGCAAACGTAATATTACAGTATATTAGGTAACAATGAAAAAAAACACATTCATCTTGGCAACCAAACTAGAGCCTTTCCGCGGTGAATGAATTACGATACCTTTAGATTGGGGCTTTGGGCACGACTAAACAGTTGGTACTCTCGGAGCATGTAGAAAGTCTTCTGGTAACCTGCAATTCAGTTCAGTTAAGTTTTACAGCTAAAAAGCCGTGTGCCGCATTGCAGTGGTTCTGGCTACTACGGCTTCGTTCACCGAAGATAAGAAGAATAAAGGAATGAGAGCCACGCGTTGTAGGTGATGGCCCAATCACTTCATTGACGTCAAATCGTTGCGTTTGTTTGGCAGGTATGAACGCGCCAATTGACTAGTGTGGAATTTCGTGCTTCGTTGGCAAATCACAGACTGACCGCCCTTGCGTTGTTTCCATCCGTCACATGGTTGGGCGAAGAGGGCTATACGTTGTCCTCTGGCATACGAAGCATAACCTGTGGTCATAGAGCATTTGGATATCATTCACGTTCTTGTGTCCCATAGGAAATTTGCGTGTCCTGGTGAGTGAGTGCATTCTCTCTTTACTTGTTCCCACTGTAGGTCCACAAACTTCGGTGCCTTACTGGCCTCTAGATGAACGTCGGCATTGTCCGGCAATTTATGAACACGGAAGTGGAGGCAGCTCCGGCGGTGCACCTGGAACAGCTCCCGTTTCCAGCGGAGATCTGGATCCTTCGACTGGGCTTCCAATGTCGGAACTGACCCGCATCAATATACCGCTTTCAGAATCTGCTCTGCGCAGCATCTATCCAGGTAGGCCTCTTTCTGCATGGTCGGTATAACCATGTTGAGGCGTCTAGATTTAGATCAGAATTCACTTATCCAAAGCCAACAAAATACTGCGATATCTGGAAGATCTTGCCAACTGAGACATGAGGCGGCCTTTGTGCAGCACATTCAGTTGAAGAATATCATAAACGAGGGTTTCAGTTGAGCCTGCCGTGATAACCCAGTTGGCATGCCAATGAGTGTATTTTTTGAAATCCGGACGGTTTGTTCCCACAAAGGCGTGAGAAAAGAGGAAATTCATATGTGACCACATGATGTGGATTCCGTGGTTTTAAGATGCGCTGCGCCACATCCTGTCTAGGTGTGACTTGACCACAATGTTGATCAACCGCTCGTGGCCGAACGGTTAAGGTTCAACTACTAGCCGGGCGGTCGCGGGTTTGAAACTCTCTAGAGTTCCGTGAGATTCACGGTACTGCCGATTCCCAACAAGGATGAAATATCTGTCCTATGCCTTTTTGGCTTTTTAGCATAGATGAGCTTGACTTACAAAACGAAAGCTTCACTGAAGATTCACAATGGTCCAGTTAACAAAGGAGGATCTGTTATAGATTGGGGCCCCGTTTCCATGGTCGGTAAATTCATGTGAAGAGGTCAACGAAAAAAATCATAGGTAATTCTTATATGGTGACGCTTAACAATAACCCGTTCTCCAAATACACTCGTTTAAATACCTATTTGGTTCTAACAGGACACTCACCTGAATCCCAGCTGAATCATGTTTTAGCGTTAATGAGCAGTTTAGGAGTAGTATTTTCACCTCAAGGAAAGAACCTATTCTGTTTTTTGATGAGCCAGTGGGAACACGGATATTCCAACATAGGCTCTCGACCGTTTCTGCCTGAGAAACTAGCTTTTTGTCTTTCTTCAGATTGATTGGTATCCGAACTGCCCTGCACATAGATGCGAACGTAAACACCCACTGAAAAAATCGGGAAAATTGACAAGGTCTCTTGCAACTGATTCTGTGGACTAACTGAAAAGAGGAATCGTGGACTATGCTTTAATTTGAGAGTAAACCCAGCAAGCAAAAGCGCTATATTTTCCTGTAAATTACTGTCGGACGTCGCATTCTCTGACCTATAATGATCTTTACTCCAGTGGCATTTGTCACAAAGTGGTGTTGTAGAAGTTCTGTGCATACTAAATCAAAACTATTACGGTCACCTTGACTAACCTGTTGTAAATCTGAAAGCTCTATGTAGAACGGAAATGAGGAAATCCAATTTTTACGAATGACCCAACAGCGCTTCGCATATTCTACAAACGCCGAGGTCTAGTTCCTGGTGGAATGCACTCAACTGATTTTCAGACGCTTTCGGGAATATTTAGACTGGATAATCTAGGAATATCGATCCTGCTGAGAAAATCGATGCACGGAATAAGCACTGTTATGTGCGCCCTAACGTGTTCAGCTCACAATAGTGTTCACAGAAAGGAACATCAACCAGGCTGTTTCTCACAGTATGCATACCAGGTAATAAACGGACCACTGATATCGGTTCACCACATCATGGTTTTTGTTCCTTTTTTACTGAACCAAGGGTGCATCATGTGCATCTTTCATATATTACTTTAACTTTCCGGGACCTGTTTTTTCACTAGTTGTATGTTTAGGTGAACTTTTTGACATTTTCCAACCTATTGATTCAGTGATTCACCTTAGTTACTCTGTATTTCTCATATAATCGGCGGAAGATCATTAGATCTCTGAACGCCGAACAGATTTTGTTGTCACATCTTGAGCTGTTTTTCCAAGTCCGCTTCTCAAGATGGGAGTAGGGATTGATACAGAACACACGGATCCAGTGCCACTTTTGTTGCATGCTTTTTCATTTAACTATCCTCTGGTAATACAACTTGGTGCTTTGCGTACTTTTCACTTTCTCCTTTACCGTTTAAATGGCCTGCGTGCCAAAACACCCCTCCCTATTTATCATTTGGACAGCTCCCGGTTCTGTGCAACTGACCGACAAGGATTTCAATCCAATGATGTTCCTGCTAAAGTTTTACAAAAATAGCAAGTGAGATCCAGAGTTCTCGTTCTTACGTTTGAAAATTCTTTGTTCTTATCACCCATCGTCATTAAAAAGTGGCAGTTTCCACAGGATGACGAAGAAAACACTCGCTTGATCGATATCGAACAACTACTCCCATGTTGAGTGTTGTTGACTCGCATTCTCGAGGTAACTGTTGCTTTCAAAATCATATTGTGATGGCTGTGTTTTCACAAAACATGGGTACTCAGTAGTACGGATGTCGTTTCGGTCGTCCCCCTCTCATCCTTTCAGAAGATTCAGAATACATTGTTCATGCATTTACGTAAGATCCAGTGTTCGTTCATACTGCTCCCGAAAACTACGTACTTCAAGTTTGATCATATTTGTGCTTTTGCGGCTAGACTGCTATTTTCCGATATAGGAATCTCCCATCATCTTGTTCGGATCTCTGTTGTGCTTCTTCCTCGGGTGTGATTAGTGTATCGTTTTGGGACCTGTGATTCTACTACCTCATTGCAATTGTTGAGCACTGTTGTAACCTTTTTTTTTGTCTTCTCTGTTCAGTTTCAATGACCTCACGGTAACGTTCAACAACTTTCGTAAGAGCATGCGAGTAGAAGGCTTAGACGAACCAGTGAACGTGATACGGACCAATCTGCTGCTTATCTTTCGTTGTTTGGAAGGCATGGATGGTAGGTGGACGTATCCATGTTTGTGTTGAGCTCAAATAGTCTTTCCCAAGTATACTGTATTTTTGCTAGCCTGTTTGTTGTAGCTCAACTCTTCGTAATCACAATACCGTTGATATGGATATGTAACAAGTGCCATGTTGGTGCTTGCCACATGTATTCAGTACTAGAAAAGAATAAGTGGGGTCTTAATTGTTAAAATATCCCCAAAACTTGCATACTTTGTTGTGCTACATTGCTAATCCCCCATCGTCTATCTAAGTGACTGCTGTTCCCAGTGCCTCGTTTGGAGGAATGCATTCCAGAAGATGGGGAACGTATAAGCTGGTTGGTGCGTTTGAAGTGTCCGAGTAAACGTATGCGGGCCCCAGGAATTGGGTATTTGTAACAAACAGTGCAGTGTAGCACCGTTCAGTGGGGTCATGAAAAACGTGCGTTAAATTTATTGTACTTAGATTGAAGGTTTAGGCAGTGGGAACACTCATTAGGGCTGGCAACATTTTCTCCTCCCTTCGCACTTACGTTTTGTTGTACGACTCCAAAAATATCGTTTTACTGTAACGAAGCACCATGTCAACTGTGATGTTGGTGATTGTCATGGGAATAGGTACGCATAACTGTGGGACACTGCTCTTGATGGCCCTGTAGCAACCACAAACCCACGCTTGTTCCTATCGATGGTTGATCGTACATTATGGATCTTATTATAAAGGTTTCCTGTTGAAACTAAACTGGTCACGGAGGTATATTTTTTAGCAGCACCAAGTGGTTGATTCCCATTGGACGTCAGTACGAATTTTCAAATTATGGTGGCGCAGTTAATTTTACCTACCAATGTCACCTACATTTCCGTCACGTTCAGAATGTCTTTACTGCTTTCATGTTCGCTAACTTTCCTGCAGTCAGATTTTTAGAAAGTTGTACTAGATTCCAACAACAGCATTACTTTGGGATATTGGCTTTATTGAGGTCCGGGGGAATGATATTTTCTCCTTCGTGGGTAACTATTGCCAGGTGGTGGGCACCGGGGAAGGGAAACGGGTGTGCTACCGCGTAACCTATAGTAGCCCTACGTGGTTCACTATCCTTAGCCTATGAATTGGGTTGCCGGTCTTTCGTTCATATCGCCATGAGATGCACAGGAGTGAATAAAACCCTTCAACCACATTTAACATTGTAGTAAACACCTCAAACAACTGCCACCCCAGATGTTACTACCCAGTACGTTCCAGAGCTAACGTTTCCCACCAGACTTCTATCGGATTCTCTATCTATGGAAAGGCCACATTAATCCCTGGAGCGTTTACGATTTTGCTCTTCCAAGTGATTTCACCCCCTAAGAAATCCCTCTGACCGCTCTCAAGATCAACACGTTTGGTGCTTTTGATAGGCTTTTGCGGCTCACGTCAGTGAACGTATGGTTTTCGCTCTGTCCGGAAAAAAGAAGACATTATTCTGTACACAACAACTGTATCCAAAACATTGAGTTTATTCTCACCTAGTTTCAATTGCTTAGTCACATTCCTCCTGTGACAGTTGCTTCAATTAACATGTTCATATGCAAGTGATGAATGGTTTATCGAATATTGACCGAGACGGCATACGGGTGAGTGATCTCTCAAATCCAAAATTTTTTCTACACCTATTTCACTACTCTATGGTAAAAGATTCTGTTCCTGAAACGGTGAGTAAAGTGAACCCCGAAGTAACACTACGTTTTCAGGATGGTTTTCAGAGTAGTTGTGGTAGATTTTGTGGATTTTGTGTTATTCATCGACGGTCAGATAGATATTTGGAATAGAAATTATGCAGCTCGTTGAGTGATGAAGCTGCTCGCCTCGGACCAGTAAGATCACAATTCTTTGGAACTTTCAGCAATCTGGTACACTGATGCTGGATCACAGACACTACCCCCGGGTAGTGTTCACTTTCTAGAGAGGCCACAAAAATCCCTCTGCCTTGGTGGCTTCGCTTTGGAGGAGGGGCTATTGTGTATAGTTGTGCTCCCTTCGCTTTGATCTATTACCAGGTGTCCCATAACATTAGGGTTTATCTTTCCCTCTAGTTCCACAATGAACACAAAGACCATAACCGTAATTCCTATGATGTGCCCCAGTGTGTTTTTTCATGGTGTAAACGGGCCTTTATAAATGTGAAAAACGCTGTATCACTTCACTCCCTATGGTTTATAGTGTTTAATTACATCGAAATAGGCTTTATGGAAACAACTGGAATTGTAAATGAATTCTGTGTTCGAGATTCAGGATAGCTGAGCCTCGTTTATTCCATCTCAGTAGGCATATGAGTGCCGACCTGCGCAGGATTCAAAGCTCGGTGGCGAGGCGCGTCGGTGACTGGCAGACGTGTGCTTATGATGTAGAGACCCTCATTCTCATTTCATACGCTTACGTCAAAGAAATACAGATATTGGCACACCAAGACACTACCTCAACTAAATGGCATGATAGTATCCTTGATCGACATTGGGAATCATAGGATGTAATGTGAAAAGGAATTACTTAACTTTCTTCCTGAGTTTGGTCGCAAAGGGCCGTGGAGACGTCAGTTCCTAGGTCACACGTTCAAGGCTTGGATTCGCAACTGCACGCTTTTTGAGTTACCATTTTGATTACATTGTGGTTGCATTCATAGGTCATCATTTTCTACCTGAAGCTTCAAAGTATATCCTTTTGTCGTGTTTCTTCTAGGAAAACGTCTTATTTCATGAGAATGCAGTGGAATAGGAACAATTTTTCTTTCGTGCCGGGGACGTGCAAGTGTGTAACCTTGGCTTTCTACTTTTTAGTAAAACAATATGCAGAGGTTATAAACATCCCTTTACTGTATTTACTTGTCAACATCGTGAAATACGGTGGCAAGGCAAGCTTTCTTCTCACAATTTCAACGCTCTGACTATACTCATTTGCTGTCTATTTTACTTTTGTAGCCCTGAAAAATAAGTTTTTGTACGAGAAGGTTTCCAGCTCAGGTCGCCAGTTTGAACTACCTTTTGAAGCCTCACTCTCAGGTAAGCTGCATTTGTTTTCCGAACGGATTCTTCCTTATATAAGCCACTTTTCACCTTCATTCAACAACAAATAGTCTCACATTTTGAAATTTCAATGCTTCAGTATGACGAACATCTTCCGATACTTGGGCATCTTTCATTTACACGTGTCTACTTTTACGGGTCAAGTAGCAAAATAATGATGCATAAAGCGGCGCTCTGTCCTACCGCTTGAAGCAAAACCAGGCAACTGTTCCAAATTGGCCTGTCTGCTTGTACCGCACCAACGAAATGTGTGCAAAATTTGTCGGCATTAGAGGTCTTACAAGGTCTTACTAGGGTTTTTGCAAACAACATTTACACCCAGCAGTTACCATCTTATCCGGTCACCAGTTGTGTCTCGAGTCTATTGTGCTTCCATTAAATCATATATTTGTACAGAAATTCTTTTTCGTTTCTTTTTTGTTACTCATCACTAGAATCACGAAATCTGGGCTACGAGCTTTTTGAGGGTGTTCTGAAACGACGGGATCGCGCCGAGGCTACGAGAAATGCAATCGGGGTGATGCAGCGCTATCAGTTTTTGTTCAACCTTCCACATGCGATACGCTCAAATATTTCCAAGGTTCGGTCTGTTGTCTACAATACACCACGCCCAGATTTTTTCCCACTTGTTTTATGGACATGATACAAATTCATGCGTGCTTGCGCTCAAGCCGCAAAACACTACTCCATATTGGTCCTCAAAAAAGGACGCTACGTAAGGTCCATCTGCTATCGTGGTGTTCTAACTTCACTCCGAGACCTGGTTAACCCTCCACTCTGCTTTTGGTCACGTTATTTGGGTTAGACTTGTCGAGGATCCACAGTGACATTTCTTTCAATACGCGGCACTCTTAGTTATTCTATGCTTGCACAGCCAACGTAACTAACTTCTGATAATTCTCCAATCTGCCAAGTGACATAGAAGGCTTTCTGTCGTATAGCATGACGAATACTAATTTATACTACTGATGAAGTCGGTGAAAAGGTATCAACAGCTCGTTACCGTTTCCGTCCTTTTTGTAGCTCATCCGATAGGTGTAATTTATGAGTGGTTCGTTTTACATTTCCTACACCATTTCTGCATCCCACTGCCTTCAGATAAGTTGGCCAACGCAACTTGCGTGGAGTGACTTTGAGTTTCGTTGTTTCCTATTTTTTCATTGGAAACCTAATCCCTACTTATAACATATGGGTCGAGTTGAAGGCTACCGAACGGCCTTACCGTATTTTTATTTTTTACCATTTGATTGGTAAAAATGTGCCCGTTTTATTTTACTTCCACACCTTTAGGGAGACTACAGTCTTGTATTAAACGACTATTTGAGAGCCAAGTCCTTGTTCGCGTTTTCTGATGTGGAAGTCCTCCGTCGAGGTGAGTTGGCTGTGTGAGTTAATTTGTTGTTTTCCGGAGTTCCATCATATTTACAGAAAACTTTATCCGACTGAGTTTAGAATGTACAGAAAACAAGTACCAAGCTGATGTTATGCATCTAACCACCCTTGATTATGCCTCTTCCTGAGTGATTCAGGATTTCGATGATAAAATCAAATCGGTCTTGTTGTGATGAGCATATCCTCCTGTTCGTTGTAGCTGAAAGGCCGATTGGCTTTGTTGTCAACAAACGTTTGATGTAATTCGGTTTTAGTGTCTGCATTCTTCGTTGTTTCAACGGATTATCACCAGCTCCTCCTGCTACCTGTTACCTAATTTCAGTGAACCAGTTAGTTCACTGACTTTCATACCTTATGCTAAAATGGCGCAACTGTACTTTCTCACGCCTTATCTTCTATTCAACCAGTTTATGGCGATGTGGAGAATGTCGTCAGCAACTTCCGCATTCTTTTAAAAAACCAGCTGACAACAATGCCAATCGACTGTGAAGAGGCGAAACGCAAGATCAAGTAAGTGTTTGTATCGAATCATTTCTGCGGATCGTACCTGCTGTTTAGGTAATTACCCTTCTGACCGACTAGGTATTCCATGTAGGTGCTTTGGAGGTATCGCTAAATGATGCCGCGGAAAGCTGCGCATTTTAGTGGTCCCTCTGCAGAGATCAGCAAAGGGATCATCCAAAAGCGCCCTGTTTTGGGCACAGCCTATCAGAAAATAGATTGGAATATCGCAGTAGTATGATACGCCTTCCGAATAAATAACTGTTTATTTCATTCTCCCCTCCCCCCGGACATGGCACTGTTCGGGCCGAATTTGGTTCTCTGAACATACTGTATTACGCCCTCGCGAGCATCCTTTCGTCGGTAGTCTTTCTCTCCCTTCAATAATCCTTCTCTTCGCATGGCGAGAAAAAAACTCTTCCAGACTCAAACATTCCTGTGTTTGCTAGTGCGGCACTCACTGGATAGAAGACAGGGAGAAGGAGAAAACCGGTGCAATCAGTCATATTAGAAAGGTGACCATATTTATTGTTATTAGCAGCACCACCGTCGTACCTTTTATTCCATAAATTGTTGGGCTCAGCGCTGATTTTCTTTGCGGTTATCTGTCAGTTATCTACTCCAGCTTGAAGTAACTTTTGATCCAACGTGGCTGTGTCTCCTCCGGTTCAAAGAGTGGCTTCTTGAACAACTTCGACTTTATCAACATAGCTATCGCCAGGCAACTGGTGCTACAACAGCTGACGCAGATGCCGGGACCACCAAAGACGCCTCGGCCTTTTCACTCAGCGTCCAGTCTGTGGCATCCAATCGGACTTCCCCTATGCCTTCTGTCAAGTGGCTGGAAGATAGTAAGTTGTGGCATTGTGAATCGAGGCATTGGTGGCTGATTATGGCGCAGAACACTATACTTCCAATGGGTCTCCTGCATTTGCTATTAATTACTTTAGTCATTATTTCTGTTCGTGCAATTTTTCGGCACCGGCACATAATACTCCTAAACAAATGTAATCATTCTGACCCCCACTAACATGTGAAACAGCTCTTCACACTAAGTTGTATTCTCTTGACGGAACACACTGCTCATAAGGTCACTGAAAACTTCGAATTTATGAGTATTGTGTTCCGTCAAGGTAATATACTATGATGTTTCGAATATCGTGCCAAGAGAAACATGAGATGACCTTTTACAGCACTTGCAGTCGAAGAATAACATAGGCCAAATTAGTTTGCAAGTGAGTCTATTTCGGTAGTTGTGTTCCGATTAGTCCTCATTATCGCCTCAATGTTCAAAACGCGATTTGTCATGAAAATGGCATACGTGTTTGTATGCATTTACCGCCCACACCTAGTACAATTACATTTCCGCAGAACCATACCGTGTCACCTGGTGACATGAGGAAATCTCTAGGTGTATATCTTGAGGCCCTCTCCTAAATGACTGATCAGTAGTATACATTCTGTGCAGATGTTCTCAGTCGAGAGTGACTTCGAAACACTTAGCCGTGATTAGGAAGTAAACTACAATTTGTTAAGCTGCCTTTCAATTACTAAGTTCCCATGATCCATCTGGGTAAGGCACTCAGATGCCTATTATGGAATGCGAAGGTTTCGAAGAATCTTCTCAACCGCCACCACATCACGTTATCACGATTGTACTGGCTTATGGACGATACGCATCCATAATTCAGACTGGCATTTTATTTATCTGGACACTGGTGTGTTCTAGTTTGCAAACACAAAAGGGTTCTGGTTTAATATCCTACAGTATTAAAGCATAGCTTTCTTTCTACTGAACCGTTTGTTGGTTTGAAATGCCCGTGGGTAGACCCAGGTATGAAGGGTGCACTCGGTAAACTCGCTGCCATTGGGAGCTGCCTTATCCCTGAGTGGAGATATACGTGGTTCGACAAACTATCGGCCTGTAAAAAATCCATAACTTTATGTGTTTACGCGTCTGAATCATTGTCTTCACGGTATAGCTGTCCCCGCGGATAGAAGAACATACACCGGAAGACAGTATACCATTATTGAAGTTGTACTTCAATGCTCTGAATTGTAGCCCTCGTTCCTCACCATCTACGGTGACTGAAGCTTGTGTGCGATCTATGTGTGTTCTATATATGTAACGTTGTCCAGCTAAACTAGCACGCATGGGCATGGAGGATTTATTCAGATATCAGGACGCCAGGGGAATATGTGGCTTGGATAAGATGGATTTAACAGCCTTGCTCTATGGTGCACAGTGGTGTACTCTTTAGAATGAATCAGGTGATATCCCCAAGGATGGATGATTGAAGCAAATAAACGATCAGCGTTTTGTGTCGTTCATTTTTTGAACACGTTTGTTTCACCTCTCTTTGTTATTCTTCCATATTGTTTTATCCACATTAACATAATCCTGGGTTGGTTAACGGCTTTCCACTAACCATAGTGCGTTCTTTGCCTAGCCTGTCATTGAGCCAAGTTGCAAGGTTCTGTGCTTCGTCGGACCATATTTTTGTACGTCAGTCATCCGTGAACAAGCACACACTTTTCCACCTTTATGTATACTTCTAGCTCGTGAGTTTTGTCAAATAGGTCACCTAGCTCTGTTACGCCCTGGCTTGTTGACAGCCGTTCCTTTACCATAATCAGTGCGGCAGCAACAGACCGCCCTGCTAGTGCATGGTTATTGTCAGTCCAAATCAGGCACGTGTGTTCAATTTGGGAGAGCAGAATGGAGGTTACCTCGCATGGTGGCCTGGTCAACTTTCTTGTCAGTAATCAGCCTTGCCTACAGTCCATCCCACCAGGTGTCCGCAAATACGAGCAATCTTGCGTCAGTGCGGGATTTCACTGCTTAGCATGTGGCCCTTTTTTAACTGCGCGCGAGATTTCCCCGCCCGCGACACGTGCCCCATTTGTGATCTTTGCTCCCCTCCATTCGCGCACTCATAAGGCCCTGCTTCGTTGTTCGTTTTTATCACACGCAACAAATACTACGCAGGAAGACTAAGTGTAGCTGCGTAATTTCTATAACGGTACAGTGTGTCTCACACTGGATGCAGTAGGATTGATCAGGTCACCCTTTGGTTAACACATGAACAGTCGGATCCTCACTGTGCCACTCGTGGATGCATGAGGAATGAAAGTTCGGATGAAGAGTTTCCTGATTTTGTGGCTTGACACCGAATGTTTTGTCACCGGACTTCTCAGCTGCAGTCGATTCCTCCTGCTCGTCATCATTAGCAGTAACACTGGCGACAGAAAACTGTTAGTTCACTGGCCTGCAAAAGTCATTTGGCCAAAGTCCTGTTGTGGCGAGGAGAACGAAAGGAAAGTGGCTCTAATGCTAGCTTACGACATTTACCCGACGTGTCTACGGTTTCAGACATTCGCTCAGACGACCTGGATGAAGACTGGCACTAAGACCACTATTGGCACCGGAACGAACAAACTGCAATAATTTTTCACCGTATTTTCACTCGGTTCAAGTTGACTACTATCTAATTCTCATCTTCATGTCGCTGCATTGATAAGCTCTGGATCTGATTAACGTAGTCATACTACTGGTATATGCTTAACGCCATCTATTACCCGTGGGCTCATTTGGCAATCAACTCGTTACGTAGTTGATCCCCATGCATCCATTGGGTTAGGCTCACTTCGCAGAAACGCGTAGCTGAAGACCTATAGTGGTCACATCCTATCTCCATCATAGCATAGCATAGCATCATAACATGTAGTTTATTTCCAAACGGTATAGTACTCACAAGACGCTTCATGCGAATCATTATCATTGTCGTCGATTGTCAACTGCGCGCAATTTCTAGACTAGTCCCATCCGATGAAGAATAAGAGAGATATGCTTTGGAGTTGACACTGCTACTGTTCGTTGGTTGTGAGTGTGGATGGAGCTGGAAAGAGTAGCTGTGCACTCGAGACAGTAGTATGGATGCAGAAACGCCAGAAGTGCGAATAGGTTGCAAAGTTGTAAGCGACTCGTCGAATCTCTGGAATAGGAAAGTCACTGGTGCATCCCTATTCGTATCGGGATATCAGGTACATCGGCACGTGTTTCCTCTCCTCGCCTTTACTGTGGGTAGCATTACATTGCTAGTGGCAGTTTCTGGTGGTTAACTATTTTGCAGACGGGTACTCATCAGTTTTAGTTTGAGAGTGTGAGAGAAACCAGTGAAGAGCAATTAGGGCTTTAAGAACAATAGTAAAACTGAACCATTTACAATGTATGGGCGTCCTAAACGACGAGTAGCCACTTACAGATGACCCTGTTTGACCAACAAATTCGTCTCATATTTTCGGGGATACGACCATAAGGGGCATTTCGAGGATCACTATATGGATAATTGCCGTTCCTTTTTAGAGAGACTTCGGCTTTTTTAAGGACAGCGTTTCGCGTGCATCAGGTTTTTGTTTACGCGGTCACTCACTTTACCTTTTTAAACAATTACAGCAATCACGACTGATGAGCCTCCGATGCTCGTGTTAGTCAAATCAATCTGCCAACTTTTGACTCAACATGTTGTTCAGTTTTGGCGTCTCGGGACGGCCTACGCATCGGGGCAGTTCAAGAAATTTAACCTTACGGACGAAGCCTCCGCTGTTGTACGTTTCAGTTGTCTAAGTTTTGACCACATTAAGGTCCATTTATAAAATGCTACCATAGTGGTAGGATTTTTCTGGTTTCCGCTGCAGTTCATTCGAAGGTTTAACTGGTTAATCGTTTAATTTATGGTCCCGAGAAATGATTTCTCATTCTCTTAGAAATTGTGATACTGAAGATAAACAGCACATTGATTACTTTCACCGACTGGCAACAAAACTTTTGCAAATCAGTTTTCAAGGTCGGTTTTCAAGGAAAATAGATCAACAGCCCAGCGCCCCAGCAACCAAGATTCCTCTGTACTATAGACATTGTTTTCTTTTTCAACTGATCTGAATTCTCAAGCGAGCGAGGTTCAAGTTTTAGTTTCCAGTTACTGTCGTACGAGGTTGTCTTAGCGTTTGGCACTATTCACTCTAAAGTTTTCCACTTCATGCCGTAGGGAATCCTGATCAAGATCAAAGTTTATCTCGCCTGCAAAATTCTTTAACTGAGAGAAGAAAGAATCTACCATGGTCCTTCCGTAAAGTAGCTCGGCTCCACGGTAGCGGAACCCCTTACCTTTAGATCTGTAGACGGTAGCAGGAAACCATTTTGAAGAGCCTTCATCTGTGCACCAACGAGTCACAATAAGGATGCCATATTTCTTGACTGAATACAGAACTCCTTATTGAAAGCTAGTTGACAGTTCTCGATCGGTTTCGCTTTTCTTGGGGCACATCCGGTGGGCCCAGTCCCCGAGCGCCCATCGGGTTTATGTTCGGTTTGAACCCAAAGTGGACGCAATTGGCGAAGTATATTTATTTGCAAATTGAGTTAGTTAAGTTGACGGGGGACTCAACCTAATTCCAGCTGAACAGTCTCTTCAAAACATCGGTGTTCAAATCTTTTCGACCGAGTACCTTATCAACCCGTTCGCACTTTTCAAGTGGCGTTACTAGAAAAGTCAGCCAATTCTTTCCAATTCTTTGACGTGCGCTTCGCACTCACAAAATGCAGTTATGCTGCAGGACGTAAGTCTTTGAACATGCCTCTAAGAATTCCAGCAGAGACACCGAGAGTTTTGGAACATTATACGTATTTCCGGAGTTTCATTAACTCAGGGATCAAAGGTAATGTATGTCAGACTACAATGCGGGTTTTATCGTTTTACGGCTGCGGGAGTTGGCCATTTCGGGTAGGTTATCCGAAACATCTTGGGGTTTGTGATCACCGATGTTTCAGAACACTAACTGGAATCGATTGGAATCAGCGAGTTCGCAACGAGGCTTTCAGGCGAAGCTCTAAGCTAAGATGGGTGGGCCATGTGCCACCTCTGACGAATTTCCATTTGCCAAAAAGAGTCTTCTTCGCGCCTAATTTAGAATGGCTGAAATCCAGAGGTGGACAGAATATGACACGGTAGTAGGGCAAGATGTTGCGAAAAGTGTGGGTGCTGTTGGTGATGTTCGCCTTCCACGTGTTCCCTTCCTGTGCTTAGCTGGAGATACTGGAATATCTGGCGGCTAACTAATGTCAGCGACGTTCATGCTGTCAGTTTCTATCTAAATAGTCTGATTAAGTGTTGGAGTTGTAGGCCATTCAGATGTTTGTGCTAGGCTAGCCTTAAGTCCCTTCTCTGTTACATTTTCTTTACCCTATAAGGCCTCATTCAAATGAATCGATATTATGGTACGATAGTGGAGTGCCAGTTTTTTCTGGTATTGCTGTCAGTGCTGTTGCTGATGATCTTGAAACGTAAACACATAGTTGCAGGTCTGATGGCAATCCACTCAACAGCCTCCATCCTTCTGCAACGGTGACCTGGTCCCGTTAGTGTGCATCGTAGGGGCTGACACAGCAGTAGACATTGCTTCGTAACCCTTAAAATGACTGCGTACGGCGAAAATCAGTGGGATTTCGGGGTCTCTCAGTCGTACTGCTTGAGTTCCACTCAACAATTAAGGGGCTATCGACTTAAAAGTTGATCTGAACACTACTACAGAGTGTTGGGCAAATTCGTAAGCGCTTTTTCAACAATTCGGATAGATCGTTGCAACCAGTGGCTGAAAGGTTCATTCCTACACAGTTATCTTTGTCGTATTCGGTAGAGAACAGAGTAAATTAGGACTGTGCGCTTTCGGGTACAAAGAAATACACATTGACCCGATCCATCACCACTTTCCCCTATTCTATCTCGTGTTGGATCACAAAAGACCTAACCTAATCTCTGATTCACCTACTGTCTTTGTCGTTTGCTACCCCTCCGTGTGCTTTTCAACAGAATAATGTCAGTGCTGACACTGATCCATCGCATCCCTCAACTCCGATCAATCCGAAAGCTGCTTGGTTGGTATGTTTTTGCTTGGAAACGGTACCCTTGTGATTTTATTTTTTCTCATTATGTAGCCCATGACATTCCTGTACTGTTATCTCTCCTCCGCATGCGGATCGCATCATTTATTTGGGTCTGCTAATTGCTATACCATTCAGCAAGGTTGATTAGCATGACATACCATTCGTTATGCACTTGATAAGCCGCGTATATTCATTTTGAGCGGCGCGCATTACCAGCCATTCTATCTCGGGTTTTTGTTTCGGTCGCCTTTGTTCTCGTTTATAGAACTCGGGGAGCCGTTTTGTCTATATATCCCGGCTGCCACAGGTGAGGGAAAAGGGTACAGAACGGCGCCGCTACGTGTGTGGCGCCGAACATCTGTGCCTTGTCTTTGCATCCGATCTGTCTGCAGCTAGGCACTTAGAGTGCCTGGTAGGTTTTTCCGTTTGACAAATGTGCGCGATCCGGATCTCTACCTACGCGGTTGCTAGTGCCATCTGGAACTACTGTTGTCCGCTCCCGGTGCCTACGTGTCTCTTCACTTAAGCTGCTTGTGTGTAACTAAACGCTGCGCTGCAGATAAGCATTATGTAAATGCGTAATTTGCCCGAATACTCTCGACGGCTTCGTTTTTACATATTCCCCTGCTGGACAATCGTTGTTGGGGTTCTTGTGACATCAGGTTGCTCCTGTTTCAAATGAGAGTCAGTTTAAAGGCAAGTGTGAGATAAGTTGTAATCGATGATCGGGTCACCAAATCCCAGAAAAGGCGGAGGCTTCTTTGGCCTGTGGGGTCAAAGTTCAGAACTCACTAGCGTCGTTCCGTTGCAGCTGCTCCTGAAGGGACTTACACGTGCCCTCAGTTCAGCGTAGTTTCACTTTAGTCATCTCTTTTTTCACCACAACTGTTAACGTAAGGTAATTTTCGAAAGCGTTGTCGTTTGTGGGTATGGTTAGTTCATGGAAGCTGTTGCCAAAATGCTTTTTTGGCTGTGATCCATGATTCGTGCAACCACACGAAATCCAGATGGCGTTTAGTTTACAGAGCTTCCGATAAAGCGTGTAAACTCGGTCGCATAAAAAGTGCCATATTTCCTATGTACCAGATTTCGAGCTGATATATCCTATCGTATACAACATAAAGGATGAGTATCGTTTGCATCGACTGCCGATTGCTTTTATGGGTCCTGTTACGTGAGTTGTAACAGGTTTCGTGACAATAAGTTTTACCGTCATTTTAAGTAATTGCTGTTTGACAGTAATCTCGCGACGAATTTTTTCAGTGGTCTTACGGGATTTGTAGGACTACCTCAACTTGTTACTCTTATCCGAGTTGACACCTCCGACGCTCTTTATGGTTCGGTCAGTTTGTTGTCGACTTGTTGGACGTTTCGAGGTGGTCACCCTTGCCTTGCTTTCCAATACATTCGATCCGTGTATGTGCACCACGCACCTTTATCTCTTCGACGCATTCGTTCGAGTATTAGTGATTCAGGCCTGCAGGAACTGCAAATCTCAGTTACAGGGCAGGAGTACTGCTGTTCGGATGGGTGGCACTTGTTTGAAGATGGAATCCTCTTCCAGGATAGGCCTACCTACCTACTTACCTACTCACTGGTTTGTAGGGTTGTGGTTTCATATCATCCTAAAGGTGAGACACCTGGACCTTTAGTTTTCCAGAACGTTTGTGTTAGTATGGTTGGGCTCAAACACCACAGAGTAAAACGAACACTACCTCGATTAACAGAAACACTCCGTGTCGGGTAATATGTTCCATTCCAATAGGGACACAGTTTTTGCGAACAACTGTTGAATGTAGTTTAGATTATTTTTCATGATAGCTGCCATGCAACCCATATTATTTACTCAAATAAAATGCGGGCAACGTCATCCTCGAGATTGAGTACGTTTTTTGGTATTCTCTCCTTCCATCTCTGTCTATCCTCCTCGTGTTCTCTCTCTATATTTCAACGTTATCGTTGCGATCTCTTGCTGATGTTAAAGTAGTGCGTGTTGCACCTATAATCATGATGTAATGCACAAAATGCATTTTTTACCCCTTTTTATGGCTACCGATTTGAAACTAGACACGTTTCGTGAAGGTTTATTTTATTGGTCCGATAAAGTTTTTAAGGCGAAGGGAGTGCAGTTACCAGTGGTGCGGACTTCCAGTGCAGTTTACTGAGCCACGTATTTGAACTAGTCCTCCCTAACAGCTGATACATTCTTGTGTTATCGTACTATTGTGAAAAATTAGCTAAGAAGCGGAATAGCGTTGCTGAAGTTCTCCCCCAAGACAGTGAATGACTTGTGGTCATGAATATGTACACCCACGGACGTACTGTGGACCCCAGTTTTTTTAGATCGCTTTGGATCTCTTTGGTTGTTTTTCAGTAGCAACATAGTGGCATAGCGAGCCTCCAGTTCGAGTAACGAAAGGTGGGAACGTTCGGCTGCGCCGCTCTATATAAATAGGACAAACAGATTGTAACAAAAGTACCACATATCTGGAAACGTATACGTTATGCTGTAAACCAACTGCTTGGATGTTGCCGAGAGCGGACCGACTTTGAACTTGGTTGAGGCCCTCATTGGCACAGCTGCTCGCATGGGTTATCTGGTGCCTGTATTTTAGGTAAGGATGCAAGCAGTCGTGGAATACTTTTCGCCACAATCTCTCGTTGAAAGCACTTACACCTGAGTCTCGTCGGGAGTGCTGGCCATCTACGTTTACGACTCAAACTGCAGAGTAGATGCTTTTGAGTAACTATCAAAAGTCTGCTTTCTCGGATCTTGTGACAACAGGGTTTTGTGTCAGATGTAATCTACGTCTACAACCATCAATCCTTTGCATTTTTAGCAAATAAACATGGAACTGATTCACATTATGTCGAATACAATGCGCGATGAACTGTTGAAAACGGTCGGCACATGGAACAAAGACATCGCATCAACTGAAGGTTTATCAGAATGCATACAACAATTCAGGTGACTACTAGTATTGTCCTTTTATTGGTTTGTACTGTCATTATGCTGTTAGCTTTTACGGTTTAGGAACAGTGCCGTGTGCGATTACGATCCGTCGAATTCGATACATATTCAAACGTTCATCGGGCTCATCAATAGGTCTCCTACCCAAACAGAAAACTTCTTCAAAACATTTCTGACGGCTCAATATACTTCACGGACTGACACTTCTTAGTACTTGTCAGTGGCTTTTTGTCTTCACTCTGCTGAAGAACTGGGCCACGACATTTGCTAAAGCCTCTCGGCTAGATTGGCTTCTATCACGGTGCTGGGCGAAGAATCCATATCACCTCACCAGCTGCCTTGTTCATCTGTCAGCTACTTTTGAGCTACGTGTGGGAAAATCATGAAATTGGAATTTTATGACTTGGCTGTCAAACCAGCAAGATCGTTCTCTATGCGGTGTCCACTTCGCACAAGTCACTGTTGGCAGAGAAGAATCCAAACCTAATGGTCATGTGGTAATGCCTGATCTATTGATACTTAGTGAATGATTTTGATCATTAAGCTTGTTTGATTTGTGAGAAATTGCAGCTCGGTAATTTCGCTTGAGTGTATCACTCTGAGCACTTTTAAAGCCTTTATTCATCGTGTTTACGGGGATAGAGTTATTCAACGATTTTTTGATAGTCGACTGACAGTCTATTGAATGAACCTTGCCCCTGTGCCGCGGTTAACAGCATCTGAAGGCGTGTTGATGTGAATCGCCTGCATCTCGCACATTTAGAGAAGGGCTGTAAAACACGTGTAATCAATTTACTTTATAGGCGCCCACAGGAGCCTTGTGAAAGCAAACGGGGTAATTCGAGTAGACTGTATGCACTTCTAGGTAATTCACATGAATTTGTTGGATTACATGCACTCCATCTTCTCCCTTGTCTTTTGTGTGCCCCTGTCGCCAGACGCTGTTGCAACATTCTGCCGCTGGCTGAACTGCCCGCAGAAATTGGTGAAATATTCTCTCGGCTTGCCCATGATTTGCGACGCCACGCTGTTCGTCACATTTTTCGGCGTGCACAGACAGGTGAGTCATTCCATCTTACTCATTGGAGTTCAGTTTCCATCCTTCCCAATCAACGACAATCACACGGCGGTTTGTAAAGTTTCGGGGGTTACAGAGCGATACGGTATTTTTCTTGCTCCGATGGCCATTTTCCATCATATTAAGAGATTTTGACGCAGTCACATATCTGTGAGACTGATGCCATTCGGGCGTATAAGTTAGCTAATGCTGAAGGACTTAATTTTGTTTACTGCTTTCCACTCGGATAGTTAGGTGACTTGATTGAAACTAGTATCTATAGACCCATAAATCTCATTTCAATTGGGTTTTATCGTCGCCAAGTTTATGCGCCCATAATTTTTTATCCGTATCTACACTCGAGTCTGTCATTTGTCGCACCTCAAGAAATAGCAGATCTTTATATGTAGTCAAACTTTGTTTGACCCAGTCGAACTCCATGATTTTCCGTAGATATCTTGCTTGTTGAAATACACGTATCTTGCAATTCCCTATTTGTACCCACTTGCGGAACGTGTTCTACTTACTGCTGTTGTTGTTAAACCTTTATAGGTACCAAATATCAGCTAGTAGGACCCTAAATTTAAGATTTTCAGACCTTAAATCCCACAGTGCCTTACGCATCCACACGGACTTTTGGAATAAGTTAACCCACGTAATTGGTTTCCATCACTGGTTGCGACTACCAAGTGGACAGCGCAGATAAGGTTCTTTTCAACAACGTCATTGCTCTCCATCAGTACAAGTGCGAAACAAGGCCTGGCAGTAAAAAACCAAAGGGAGAATACCACTGAAATTAAACAGCGTCCTGTTTTTAGAACTTGCTGCCCCGCACCTATATGACACTGCAGTTTTTACTACGCTCGACCTGTGATGGCGATAGAATTGATATGCTTCGACTGTTATGGTTCGGAACACGATGCGTCATATTTAATTGTAATTGGATACAAAAGTCTGACTTTAGTGTGGCTCGCGATTGCTTTGGACCCATAGTCCATCCGGTGCATTCGTTCTACCCCTTCCCGCTTCTATTTCTCTTTGCCTTATTTGAAAATCGCAGCTCATCAGTAATGCATGCCGTTGGCTTCAAAAGTGGCCTTTCTTTTTCGCCTCCGGGGTTATTTCCCTGAGCTTAAAATGTTAAAGTCCATTCGTGCTATTCCGCGCACTTCTCAGTCTATTTCAAATTACATTAGTCATCTTGCTTTGGGTCCCATTCATCTGATGCAGCAGGCGAATGCTGCAACGGATAGGAGCCTCTTGATGCCTTGCATCTTAGCACAAAGCTAACGTTCCCGTATACTAACTAGTCATATGACCTCTGGGTTGAACTCATTAGGCTCACGGCATACTCAGTTTCGTGTTGTTATGTTATTTTTACTTTATGGAACTAGTTTCTGAAACTTGCAATGTACCCCCAATTGAGGTTGGTCATGTCTGCGCTGCTGGATGCATTGACTTAGCTAACTGGCTCACAGATAGAGGTGGTGTATGTCAAAATCTAGCCTCCTGTCCATTGTAACATTTGGCGTAACTGCGACAATGCGTGGATAGAACCTCTGAGTACTTTTACGGATTTACTAGTCATTCAGTTATTCATAATCACTACAGAAACTACCTAAACAGCCATTCTGCCGAGCGTTTAAGCCTTGGCGTGTGCGGTCATACTTAAATGAATCACACACTGCATGAAGATACCACATTTTCCCCACAAGGCCCTGTTCTACCGTTCGATTAATTGATTCAGATTCAGCCGAACAGGGCAGGTTTGGTTTGTTTTCCAAACTTTTCCAAGACTGTTGGGTTTGATTATTCTCCCACCCTCTCACTTTGTGCCTGCGTTCGGAAAGTTTTTGTCAGCAATCCGTGGTTTTATTTTTGGACAACGTTTCTAGTTTGAGACCAAAGCTTCTACGGGCCAAGTGAGTAGATTATCAGGTTGGCCAAGTTTTAAGGTAGACGGAGAAGTAGTCAGCAGGATCTCTTTCGACGGACACCCAGTCAGTGTTGGGTGTCCGTTCTTGGTTAGTAAGGATGACTGGGTATTACGACTGATGTATTGGGGGGGGGGGAAGGTTTGAAAGATTGCCGCACCATGACCTCCATATTTTATTCATAATATCACTAGTTGGTTTTTAGACAGAGCATATTTCCTGGCATATCAACCTCCATTGATCAACACTCAGCCAATTTAAGGTAGTGATCCTGCTGCTGGAAATAGGCTACAAACATTTTAACAACCTCTGGGGTTACCTTACAGAATCTGCAATTTTGGTATTTCTGCTGGTTACACTTCAAACTTCCTAACGTAGACTTCACTGAAATCCAATGTACATTAGCCGGATAAATATGATGAGCACGTTTGCGGCTATGATGTACATCTAAAAGGCGTGAGGGACTCATACTTAAACAGCATTTCTGCGAAATTGAAGTATGTGGTTTCACTGAGCGTTACTGTTAACTGAAGAGCAAAATCGACATGAACTGCTCAACCATAAGCCTGAACAAACAAGTGGGGATGTCACTCAGCAGAAGATTCCGGTTACTAATCATGTCATGCGCCAAGGCACATGTGAAAGGCTTTTGTGATCGTACTGAGGTGGTTGGGCTACACGGAATGTCTGTGGTTGAGACACTGACCGAATTCCTGCAGTTCAAGTTATTAGGAGCGGAAAGTTGATGAACATTAGACGTGGCGTAACCTTGTCTCCAAGCATTATAATAATCGTTGGTGGTAGACTGTTTGGCAAAATATCTGCGGTTTATCTGTCATTTTTGTGTCACCCCTTGTTTGATGACAGAGTGCACAGTAATATCTCTATATGTGCAAAATCCTTACTCACTAAAAAATGCTTCAAATATAATCCAGAATTCAAGAGACAAACGAATGAAGGAAGGATGAACAATAGTTTCTGCTAGCTTTTTGATATTGTCCCTGAAAAGTATCTGACAATGCGTCATATACTTTCACATCTCTATTATTATCATTTGGAGACTGCAAATCCTAGTTAGGCCGGTTGAAGTATCTCATCTAAGCCTGTTAGTTTTCAAGTGATTGGGTTATTTTGCCGCTTACGTTTTACGGAGGTCTCGTTCGATACAATTAGAGTTTGTTGTGTTTTTGTGTGATTTGAATTTATTAACCGAATGACTCAAAACGATCACTAGAGTTAGGCTACCTGTTTTTCACAGTCGAACTCAGATACGCAACTGCTTGCCTAAATATAAACTTGTTTTCATTCAAAAGCGAACTAGTTCAGCCGTTCGTTGAGGATTTGTCTTGTTACATTTTGCATTTAAATTTTACGTATATGCTGCGCACAACCCCATTGAAAGGCTGAGAATAATTGTCACAGATCTTCAAAGGTCGCAATTTTTGCTTGGCCCATGGGGGGCAATATATGACGACTTGGGTGCATATCCAGAAATTCCAGCGAAGTTTGATATAAAAAAGGACTACTTAGTTTTGCACTGTGGTATTCAAGTTACTAGTGGACTTTTTGTACATTGCGAGCAGATTTTATGGGCCATAATATGTGCAAATCTAGATGCACCTGTGTTCATTAATTGAGGGACACTCCTTATCTTTGTCGAAATTAGCGATACGGTGTATCTCAGATCTCATTTAGAGTTCAACCCGCGCCTTTTGAAGTGAAGTAGGGATCCCATAGATTTTGGCTGTGAAAGACTAACTCGTGACGTAGTTGACTTATGGTTCTGGTGGGTTCAATGTCATGAATTCCTCTAGGAGTTTGTTCGTAAATCCGGTCAGTATAATGGTGCGCCTTGTGTTGAGGATAATTCACATCATATGATGGTGTCCCTAAGAGAGACCAGTTTCCTGGCGAATCAACTACAGCGCTCCCCTTTGGCTGTGATCTAGTGTGCGATCCCTTCCCACAAAGAGCGGCCGCCCTCGGGAGAGTTTAACTTAACCCTGTCATCAGTTGGTCACTGTGCGCCCCACATCTCAGTCGAAACTCTGGTTAGGACCGTTAGTTTCCCCCATTGGACGTGCATGTTGTTAATAGCTTACAGTGCTTCACTGAGCATAATTTGATTTTGCATGTGAAGTTCAAATTTGTAGTCCATAAAGCCCAAATTTACCACATTTGATAGACTCTTGGTCGAGACAAAAAACAGTCAGTTTGTATGACGCCTTCCGGGCACGATCCCTGCAATGTTATCCTACCGAATATCAGCCATTTCATTAATCTTTTCAAATTTGAAGCTACAACATTGAACATTCGTACTTTTTCCTCTGCTTTACTTCTTCTCCTTTAGTTATTGAATCCCTTCACCTCAAAGAAGTGTGGGACACCGATGTGAGCGATCGTGACGGTGGAATAACGAAACTGGTAAGTGGTAAAGCAGTCGCTAGTTTGCCGCATGTGAGCCGCGCTCCCCCATCCCCCAACAGTAGATTCCCACCAACCAGAAGAAAGTGTCGTGTCTTCAGAATCTTTCATCTCTGAGGAGCATCCAAATTCCCCGTCCCCCTACTCCGGTATTCTCTCCTGTTACGGGGATCTTCACCGACTTTCACCCTGAAGAAGCTTTAATAGTAGTATTGCTGCCAATGGCACCAATAATTTACCACAACCCATCGAGTGATATTGGTGAAATTCATGATTGCCTCCATTTATGTTAAATGTAGAAGCAAACGGTGTACTGGTTTCAAACGGCTTACCTGATCAAGTCAGGGTGGTTCTCGAAGTCCTACTGGTAAAAAAGCCAAGCGTTACTACGTTGGGTAGTTGCATAAAAAAGAATCCAAATTCAGTCCAATCACTGTTTTTTTGCTACGTGAATTCGCCATCATCATGGGCGGTAGCAACAGGATTGGTAATCACCGATTCCTCACTGTTCCGTATTTCTCCAAACATTGTTTTATACAGCTTGGATAGAATTTGATATCAAGAACGTCATTGACTTTGATTAGGTGCGTCTTCGACCATGTCGGATGTCACTTCCTAGAAAGTGGCTTGCACAGACACACAAACTTTTCGTAATCCCCCTCAGCCCTTCTATCAGGTCAAGATAATCTTTTCGTGCCACGCTAAATTGGAGGCAGAGAACCGAACTCTTCACCGGCGCGGGATACGCGGCAATTGTTCTGGATTGTAATTGGTTCAGGTATCTAGAGAAGGGATCTGAGAGAACAACCGAAGATGGTAGGCGAGTTTTGTAGTTTGACGAAGAGTTATCTAGTCCGAAACATCTTAATTGGTCCCTTCTGTTCCTTCTTTTCATTCTCTTCACGTTGTCACCCACTTTTCTGCGACCAAATGTCGCGGAACATCGAATTTATTTAACAGGAAGTGCTTGCCAAACGCTGGTTTGGACGGGTTTGCAGGTTACCACGATGCCTTGTGAGCAAACTGCCCATCGGTGTCGTTTTGATTAGCGGTCAGAGAAGTTTCCGCTTTTACTTCCACTGCAGTGTATTACTTCGCTATTTGCCTTCGACGTAAAATATGAGCCGGTCCTGCTAAATGGTGGACCTCTTACGAAAGATATCTCAAGTACCACCCAGCTTTCCTACTAAGGTTTCCTTCTACCCTTATCACAGATTGATGACACTTAATTGGCAGCAGGAGTTATGTGAAAAGCGGCTGAACTGAACTGTTATACTAGGCTCGTAATGTGTTCGTACATGTATCGCGTTGAATCTTTGTTCGGTAGCTCATCACGTTTTGGGTTCTGGGCTACACTTGAAGCTGATTCAGCCCACCTGTCGCTGAAATATGCTGGGGTGTGACAGTGTCCGCATACGAATATCCACTTACAATCAGGATGTGATCTGGTGATTGAAGACAACAAAATTATCTCACTTGTTCACGTCAGATGAATTAATCGTTTTTAACTTTCCCAATATACCCTATGTATGTTGCAGAAGTAATTTCGTCTTGGTGAAAAGTGGTAACCTTGTGTATTTCACGGTTTTAGGCAGTAAATGTGGTTATTCCGTGATTCAGCTCCAGTATCTGCTAGACTAGACTAGACGTGAATAAAACCACCTAACCTACAGGCAGCACAACCACCTCGTGTTGAGTGCACATTGCCCCTGTCAACTGAATCATTTACTTAAGGTCCGTGAGACATAGTTGTATTCCAATTGCTCTTCGTCACATCCTTTTAGACAATGAAGATTAGTGTCAAAACTGTTCGTCTTTCGTTGACCCTCCTCGGTGTGTGACGCATGATGTGGATTTTTCGCTTTGTTGTGAGCTGTTTTATTTTTTTATCTCCACGCTTTATGGTTACCCAATGTCAAACTTTTTTTCGCAATGTTCTTTTTCATTGATGTGTTGCGTCCGTTGGTAGTAACAACTGTAATGGTGGTGTGTTGAGGAATCCTTAAATCTGGAGTGTGCAGATTGGTGTCCATCAATCAGATGCTAATCTAAATTTTTGTTTTTCATACCACACTTGTCATTCTGGGACGGTTTTTAGCACCACCCGTTATGTGATAACGGGTGGCTGTCAATCCATTTTAGCTCGTCATTCCTTAATCCTGGATAGAATTCGTTCGACCTCGGATTGTCATATACTGTAAAGTAGAATTGGTGGGTGGGAGGTTAACGAGTCATTTTTCTGCTCATTCTTGCCATCACCATCATCGACAGCATTACATCGGTGTTTAAACACGGATACGTCGCTAAAGTACGGATGCTAGAAGTTTCTTTTTATGTACATTGTAAGATTTGGGAATTGGGTTCATGCGACTTGTGTTTTATCGGCAACGGGACTGCTAGTCTTGCATCATTTAGGGACGTCCACTGGGGCACTTGGTGTGTTTCATGGCATTCACCATTTGTTTGCATTTCGGAACTTACAGCCCGACTGCGAAAGGATTTTTTGGCAAAGGTCTATACTTTATGCTTCGGGGTGTATATATGCTTATGTGGTGTTATTCGGCTTAGTTATCGGTCAGCTGTTGTCCACGTTCTTTATCGATGGTGTTTTGGCGAGTATTTTAAGTGATTTAGCACATGGGATCGGACTTCTGGGATCTTCACTTCCGGACCTATAATTTGTGGATGACGTAGCTTGGCTTGTCTATGGAACCCGTAATTACGATTGAAGTTCTGTTCGTGGAGTTATTAAGTTTCGGTTTCTGACTAGCCAGCGCACGGTCACATCGACACATTCCACGTATAAATGTGGAACTGGTTCACTCCTGACAGTATCTGTGACACAATAAGCACTTTATTGGTGATTCAATTGATGTGTACATAAATCGTCGTCGGTTTTTGACCCAAAGGCTCAAAGGGTACCCATCAGAGTTGTGTCATGCGTTTTGCGGACTTAGAACGACAGTTTTCCTGGTTAGGGACATCAACACCATGGTCATCTGTGATTACTGCTACCCAAGAAACATTTCTCACATCCTTTTCCTACGATATTACTTATTAGGTTGGTAGAAACTACCAGTTTTATCATTTTTCGTCTCAGGTAGGCATAGTCTCTGAGTTTTGAACAATCTTATTTCGTACTTGGGCAATAGACTGTTTTAAATATCTACCCAGGCGAAACATGAGGTGGCTTTTCGCAGCATAATCAGTCGAGGACTGACATGAACAAGAGATTCATTTGAATCCATATCCACATGTCTCAAGGTGCATGTTAGGAGTTACATGGAGTTCAGATCCACTCAATTGCGCATCACGCGCTTATGAGACGGAGGTTTTCAGCTCCTCCCCTCCATGTGCCCGTACGCTTAGTGTGGAACTCGGTATTCCAATGTATTTTTATGAGAGCAGTGTTAAATGGTAATAAATTCCCTATGTCAACCGACATCGGCCACGTATTGGTAGGGTATTCATTTGTCTTGGGCAGAGGCTTGAGTAATTATGAGCCAGCCCTCATCCGACCGCATTACATGCGACATCCACTGTCGATGGCCTTGTGGTTCACTCGGCATGAGGTGCCTTCTTGATAGTGATGAGTGGTGTACTGCACTTTGTTGCACGTATGGCACCACGAACTGGGTCGTGCCAACGATTAGTGTTTTTGTTTAGTCTGATCTCACTTTGTCGTTCGTAAGATTGTCACTACCTGCGGTTGTTCCACACAAATCAGTCTGTTCTTTGATCTTGCTTGAATCTATGTGGCATTTGATGCCACCCGCTTTGAACTTTCATATCTAGTGATGAACTAATATGGTTTTAGCATTCATTCGCTAGACATCTGTAGTTTCGTGAATACGCGAAACGAAGAATGAACTATCAGGCAAACGCAGCGTCGAAGCCATTAAGAAGAGAATGTTCTTTTATTACTCAAATAATGGACTATGGAGGGGAAGCCAGAATCCATTCTCGGTGACTCCCTGTAAAGGTTATATATGTACACGAAAGCCAACAATCATATCGTGACATTTAAAAGACAGGAGAAGGGAGCAATCAGAATGGGACAAGTAGACACCAACCAGCGTCTTGGATAAGTGAAGACTGTGAAAAGTTGGGGGACATGGTAGTAGTGTTACGGGGCCGATCGGTTCCGAGAACAATGGGAGAGAAGTGTTGTTTGGGGAAACGGGCGATTTTCACTTAACAGACTGTAACTGGAACTGAATGGGCGGATTGCATAACTAAATGGGAGAGGGAGTAGGAGATGCGAGTTCAGGGGAAGACTTGTCATGCTAATAGAGTTAGAATAGGGAGAAGAAGACCACGTCCTGTCGGCTAGAGATGAGTTGAATGCCTCTTGGTCGGAATTGGGGGCCAGTGAGGCGCCTGACTTGGTTTGTGAGTGAAAGATAAGGGAAAGCAACCTTACTCCAGACATGGCGACAATAGTCCACGTTGGAACGACTCTGATACTTATGGATTAGGAGCAAATGGGAGGTGAGCAAAATATCCAAGGACAGAACGGAAGGTCGAGCTGCCACTAATTTGACATGGGACAGCCAAGAATGATTAGAAGATAAATGGATGAGAACGTTGGAAAGTGGCGAACCCAGAATGGAACAAGTTAGTCATTGCAGAATTCGGCCAAAGTCAATAAACAGTGTGGGTGCATATAGAGCGACGAAGAGATGGGGGAGCAATTCAGGGTTTTTGCAGGATTGATTGCAGCTGTTTTTTGAGTCTCACTGGCGAATGCTAACAAGATTGGCGTTTGGTATGCTGGTAATGCACTCATACTTGTCACTTATCTGGGATGGGGCCGATGGCTGGGTGTAATAAAGAGTGAATGTATGGCGAGCACCATCTCCTGTAAGTGCATTTCTGCAACCAGGGACGAGTAAAAGCGGACCATTCATGAATGATGAGAGGGATTGGAGACAGGACGATTCTCTGCGTAAATCCGACTTCGATGCTGCACATGTGAGATACAATGCTTTCGAGGTGAACTTGTAGGTACCGATTCAATCCAGTTAATCAATAAGAGGGTGTGGGCCGCACGTGGGTTCAGTTCAGGTCAGTTTGAAAACCACGAACTGTGTGTGTATGTGCGGTGGTTCGATCGCCTTGGCTTTTGACGGCACAGCTTGGAATAAAGGACCTACTGAAAACGGATAAAAAAGGACAGCGGATTGATAAACAAGAACAAGAGGATACATGTGGTAATTCCACTCGTTGCGCGACTTCACCATGTCAGTGAATGCCTGCAACCATTGACGTGATACTTCTCTGATTCCCCAGCGTCACAGACGACATGTGCCAATGTTCCTAAAGCCCCTTGCTGTTTTTTCCATGCTCCGTTGCGTTGCCCACCTTTTGTTATCCTAGTCTGAACTTGCTTGAGCAAGCGCCACAGCGGGGAGTTTGGTCACTTGACATACTGAGCGTATGACCGAGTCAGCGTAGTTGGTGGAGCCAAGCCAATTCATCAGTTGGACAAGCAGCAGATTTGTTGCCAGGATCTATTTGTCGCACTCCAGCTAGTTCGATGCTTTCTTGATACAGCTGCAATACATCAGAGTTATCGATGGTCAGAGATAAGCATTCTTAATTCGTCAGCACCGGGTGACCATGCTCCTAAGCTGTAAAGTAACACTTTACGTACTGCCGCTTTGTGGACCTTGCCTTTTAATGACAGGCTAGTGTCACGTCAAGCCTAGAGTTGCCTTATTTTGAAGAAATCAGAACTGGCTTCATCGATTTTCGCACGCCCTTTGAAAATGCTGCCATACGACGTAATGCAACCCAGCAAAGTAAATATGTGCTTCTGATGCAGCGACCGGCTTTGGTGGTGCATCTGCCTCTTCTTGTGAAAGCGCTTTCCGCTTCGAAGGCTCAAAGCGCATGCCAAATCGCATGGCAATATTTTCTAGGTTATTTCGTGCAATTGGTGTCTTGTGTGTTGAACCAAGCGGCGCAATATTGTCCAAGATTTTAAGGTTCTCCCCCAGAAGAAGCTCGGCGCCAGAGGTATAATACGTAGCGGACGTTTCTTCGATGATTGGATAGTTGAAAAGGAAAAGCTGGCAGACAGTGAGTGCTGGTAAGCCTGTGTAGAATGATGCCTGTGAACAATTTGGAAGCCATAGTCAACGGACTGATAACCCGGTGCTTTCCATGTTCAGATTTATGACCTTTTTTAGGAACGGAAACGGCAACAAGTATTTGCCACTGCGGCACTTCGCTCTCCACATGTTCTACGTGAGTTTAACAGACCGCGTTTAACAACCCCGTTCATAAACGATAGAGATCGAGTGCTTTGTTTCTCTTCAAAGGTCCGTTTTCGTTCTGAAATTCGTGTTTTGTTGTAATCGAGCAGTTCTCATCCCACTGTGGAGCAGGTGGTTCGTCGATCATCGTGATGGGCCATCTAAATTGTTATTTGACGTGTTCCACCCACCAAAACGAGGGGTGGAATGGACTTTTGATTGGTTGTCTGCAATGGCCCCATTGACCGGTGGTTTTCTTGGCCCGGTGTTGCGGATAAGTTGCGAGAAATTTAAACTATTTCCAATCACCGTAGCCCTTCCCATTTCTGATGCCTCCCGTAGCCAACGCTTCCCAGGGTGAAGCGTCTTTTCGGATGTTGCTGAATTGTACTGCCGGTCTGGTGGGATCACCTTCTTCGCCTCGATCGGGGACATGGATCGCTGTGAGGTCCGGTTTGAATTGGGCAGTGGCTTTGTTTTAAGACGTCAAACGGCAAAATCAGTCTTTCGGATTTTGGACTATTCATGTGGTAGACCGGATTGTTTTGCATTCGTAAATTTTCTAGGTAGCTGATTTTGGCGGACTGCTTTGTTATTTGCATCTTGTAGGCTGCGAGTATCATAGTGGTGTATGTTTTTTTCTTGATTGCCGGGAGACAAGCTGCAACACGGACATGAACTGGGGCACGATCGGATTCCGTACACGTATTCAAAGGGGAGCGGCAATTTCGAACACAGGATCGCCATATATATTTAACTACTACATGGTCATTCTGAGTGACCGAGTGGTTAGAGTTAGCAGGGCGTCAGTTAACGTGATGCTCTCCTTGCTGGTCCGTGCGGTGTGTGTGGAATGCGGTGTGTAAGCCTACATAGGCTGACAGACGACTGAGAGAGGAAGGCTTTCTGTGGTATGGGGGAGTGAGGATAAACTGTAGCATTTAGTCATAAAGAACATTAGCAGTATTGCCAGAGGAACTTGAAGAGCGTTTCGGAATACGAGCATCTGAAGCATGAGAATCAAATAATTATGTTTAATCAGCAGAAGGTTAACCCGAGGAGACGAGACAGAGGGCTGGGTGTAGTTTCTTGTGTTTGGAACGCATACTTTAGATACCGTTGTTTTAGACAACGTTCTCTGTAATCCCCACCTATATATCACAGTTCTCGCATTTCTACTCACTTGTAACATAATGTATTCAGTCACGTTCATCCATCGCATTTTTTCCCAAACACAATTGCAAAAAGTCGATATGGTGTTTGATGGTCTACAGTCACACGCACCGTCTACTTATGAGTCATATTTAGCTAACTGCTCAGTGATATTGCTGAACTCTTACTGCCGCCGTTTATAATCCAACACATTTTTACCAGCCCCATTTACGTCGTTTTCTCAGCCTGGATTATATGAGGAAGCAATGACCGAAGCTCTCAGTCGATGCCTGGAGTACGTGAAACCACAGAGTTCTGTGGAGAAACCGGTGAGTCTAGATTCATTCCTTTATGCACTAATCCATAGTTCGCGAGTAGATTAGTTCTGGTCGTACTTTTCACCATCTAATGAAAAGATTTTGGAATTTCACATCCAGATTTCATTCTGTAATTACGGTCCAGGAATAATGTGTGCCTGTTTTAACCCTATGGAGAATCATCGGCTGTGCACATCTCATGAATCTCCAGGGTGGTGGTGTGGTTAACTTACTCATTGGGCGTAGCCCCACAACCTTCGATGGTTCAATTTACCTCATGTGCTCTGGTGTCGACTGGCAACTCGTCAGCAACCGTCCTGTGTGATCCTTGGGATTTTTCTTTCCGAATAAATCTGCTGGTACTTTGTAGATAGTGCGGAGATTTGAATTTAAATGTTTAGCATTACTAAGGAAGTCCGTAACTGTTTGGCCACTACCCATCAATGAATTGATGAGTGCCACCTCGACTAGGTAAATTTGAATGCACAAGTGTTCGAGGTACACGATGTACTTGCGCATGGCCTTGGTTGCTTAAACCTAGCGATTTCAATAATGAAGTCAAATTCTTCTCAGAACTTCCAGAAGCGTTTTGCAGTGCCTTCATTGAGGACAGTTTGATTACTATGCTACGGCAAAGGCGGTTCCCAGTCCGTATACTTTTGCAACTCTGTTCACTTAAAATGCTAACACTATCCATGCGTGCCTCATTGAATTAGGGTGAGTATACGTTAGCCGGTCCAATAGTTTCGCTTAACGGAACGGGAGCCAGTCCTTGTTGATCGGAGAAGTGTGAGCCTTTTATCTTGTTGAGGTGTCTCATCTAAATCTTGCTGCTTACGGGTGTGAATGATTGAAGATAATAATTCTAGCATCTGATTGTACTCAGCAGAATCTTGGGCATGGATTAACGTTTTTATTTTCGTTGTGCCAGTTGGGACGACTTCTGATAATCCGAGTACGTTTCAGACTTAAGCGGATAGTTCTTGATATCAACGCACGACTTAAAATATTCAGAAAACTTGGAACGCTATGACACTTCTGTAGTGCAAAAAATGCGCCGTCTACTTGGCCTGAATAGCTCCCAGTTTGATACCGTTTGTCTTGAACGGATTCGCTCTCCACGAGTCAGAAATACGTCTATACTATCAGGGATGAATAAAGGAAAATAGATATGGATAAACCAAACGCGTGGTAGTGCACCGGGCAGAAGAATTCTACCAGCCAAAGACCAGGTGTCCCCTGCCAACAGACCGGGCACATTAGCAATACTTATGGATAATCGATAATCGATATACATAGATGCGGTACCAGAAGGGTCATTGTCGTCATTCATTGCCAGGTGGATGGGATGTCTCAACAAGCTAAAGTAATGGTTCACAGTCCATTCATGAAGCACTGACTTGTATTCCGTTATTTGAATTTACTGGATAGGCTAACTCACGACCATTGTCACAACCCGATGGAAAGCGCGTTGGTCGTATTGACACACCGGTTTGAGAAGTCTGTGAACTGAAAAATAAAGATGAATAGACGTGGATCAAAAGTTTGTTAAAGTATCACTCAACAGCAGCACCGTGTGGAAGTTTTGAGATGAACGAACCTGAAATTATCGGTACCTGGATGCAGTCTTATACTTTTATCAGCCTTGCTTTCCACTTTTTTGATGTCAAATAATTTGCTTCACGACATTCTGCTGCCACAGTTAACATATTGATTGACCTCCTTATCAGACCCTCTTTGAGGACCCTGAAATTTAGAGGTATTAGCTTGATTGCGTGTGATAGCTTCTAACTAAAGAGACGCGCGGCCGATTTCGCTATATCTACCAGGTAAATTCCAGCCAGGTCGAAACGTCCGGTGGATTGCTTTTCTAGGCTAGCCACATTCTATTTTTGCAATGATCCAAAAAATTCTGTTTTGCCCAGTGGTGCTCATCACTGGCTTTACAGGAATGGTCTCATTCCGTCGTAGTAGGTTTGCGTAGAAAACCATTGGTGATCCTATCCTTCTGTTGCGGTGTGTGGGGATTGCAGTGTATGCTGTTATACGCTTAGGAAACTGCTGTTGCAGACGGAGGGGTTCAATAAACTCATCGCCTGGCAGTGGATGACACGAAAAGTCGATCTTGTTTGGTGGTAGTATGATACACTGATCGCTTTTGGAAGTTATCTGCACGTGAGAGGTTGAACTGGCTTAGTCTAGTAGCATGGTAGTGTAATGATGTAAATAATAACGGACCTAAATGAACGTGACTTCCCTCTTTTTTAATTCTATGACGGGTTGAAATGGTCTAGTGGAATTCAGTTTTGGACGTTAGGGAAACGTGAAAGACAACCAATGAAATCAGTTACATTGCTAGCTGATGCCTTCCTCGAAGGGGCTTCCAAGATGACACAATCACACTTACTATTCGCCAGAGAAAACAATGTATTGCTACTTTATACGAGGCTTTAATTTCGCATTCGTTCGTGTACCTTAGTTCTTTGTAAACCCTTGTTTTTCCTGCCACTTCAAACCAGCATCAGGGTTTTTAGTGTCTGAAATTTGATTCGCCGGAAATTTCATGATATTTTTCAGAGTGGGTAGCTAAACCTGCAGAACACAATTGGGCTATTTCGTTTGTTAGGAGTGTCCGTTGAAAAATAGCACTTTCCACGTTGTTTTCGAGTCATTTTTTATTTGAGATAGAAAATCCTATTAGTGTTAGTTCACAGTTTGTTCCCGCATTATTTTGTGTTCTATCGAATGGTATGTCTGCATTTAGATTCGCTACACATAGCTGGGCTCAGACGCACGAACGGTACTCCTGAAGAAATGAAAATTGATCTGTTTATCCTCCTGGAAAACAAATTTGGGGTGTGACATTTAAAACTATCACTAGCTCATTTATTGATACAGCCGTAATCGAATTTCAAGAATTCGGAAATATCGCTCATTTTTAGGGAAGTAGCTGAGGTGGTCATTTTGATCACGTATGCAAAATGTCCTCCTGTCTACTTAGGCCACTTCTTGCAAACAGGAATCTGCGTCCCGTCGAGTGAACTATAACACCTCCGTAGTCGAAATTTCCTGGTATCGTGTTTTCTAGCACTTGCGGTAAATGGGGCACAATCTTTTTGTTAACTCATTTGCCCCATTCCGACGTAATATGTATTCATCACACTACCTAAGCCCACATTCCTTTCCCTTGTTGGCGTTTTGATTTAGTGAAACTGCATGTCTCTGTTTCACTGATTTACGTACAGCTTTTTGACTCCGCTGAATTTCTCGAGCGGTTTCCAGATTGGTGCGGTGATGCTATGGTGGCTTTTCTCTCAACCCTACGACGTCTGGCCGATCAAATTGAGTTAGTCCTTCCTTTGTTTGGTCCGCTTGTTACAATATTTGTCCAGCGGTTTTCCTACTTTCTCCTGTTATGATAATTGGCGCTTGGGCTGAACAGTGGTGTACTTTTATGCTTACAACTCAGCCTAAAATACCGATGATTGATGTATCGTTGCACTACCTTATCATTCGTGCAACGCTCTTTGAGCTATGTTTTTGTTGTGACATCAATTATTCCACTTCAAGCCTGTTATATGTACCGTTGTCGAAGGAATCAGAAAGATGAATGCTGTTGATAGCCACACACTTGGTTGAGTGTTATCGGCACGTGGTTCCTATGTATCCGCTCTACCACACTATTATTTCCGTCTAGTGACTGGCAAACCACCACTCAAAATCATCGTATGGTAATCTTTCTACTCTGTTGGCGATCTACCGGGTACTCAGCTGGTTGGCGTTAAGTGACCGTTCTTGACCGAGTTTGTACCCTATCTGTCCACCCACGATGGTGTTTCTCCAAAAGCCAGCTCATCTTTCGGTGTATCACCTCCCCAAACTCGTCTCTTATTCGAATGCGTGTTGACAGGTAGACAGCTAACCGCTGCTCGTCGGCGACATATCTTACACATCCTCATTAGGTATTCTGCGTTTGTCCCCTCTCCCCTTGGAATAGAAATCACTATGTACTCTAAGTACGCAATGCATTGTTTCCCGACGCTACTGAGTTCAGCAAACCAATTAGGGGATTGAGTGCTCAGCTAAATCACAACCAGCAGGACTACTGTAGTTCCAGTGGGTGTCGCTTGTTTTGGTACGTTTGTCGAAATTTGTTACGAATCTGACCACTAGTAAATAATCAATCCTATTCCAAACTTTTACGGATCCCCAAAGCGAACATAGTGATCACTGAGCTTTTTGCTTTGAATTTTCAACTTGATAATTCAGGTCAGAAGTTGCCAGTCCCGCCAAACTACCGGCCAAATTCCCAACAATTTTCGATTTACGTGCTAAACCGATCCAAAACCCACTTAACTTCGTCTATGTTGTGCTCACAAGTTGAGTCGACGATCACTTAGTGTTGATATCGACTTTTGTGCCTGGACATCGGACGATCGAATCTTACATCCGCCTGTTTGGTCCGAATCAAGACGGAACGCGTAGTGGATTGCTTTTGCAGGTCGTATTCTTCTGTTTCATGGTTATCGTAGTTCTATTCCTGGTCACCCTTGAGCGATGTATGTATTGGTCATAGGGAAATCCTTGAGCTTCAACTTCCTCTCCTGGCACCAGTCCATGCTGTAACTATAGTGCCATATGATCGAACAACTCATCCATTCGCTACCGGTGAGCGGATCCTACCGGGTAAAGTTTTTTCGACAAAACCTGCACTTCAACCAACAAGGTAAGTAGAGATCATATCGTGGGCTGCGTTTTAGGAACAGTTGCATTTAGTGTCGGTTCTGATGTATCAGAAATGTAACAATGGCGCGTGCCTGTCGAACTTGTTAGACAGGTCTTTCGGAGGTACACTTGGTACATTTCGTCCGCGATTGCATCGGTACTTATCGCCGTTGGCGTACAATACCCTGTCGTTCGGTTTCAATTTAGTTTACTTGTTCTTTTCAACTTCACGCCTTAGATCAACAATTCCACAACTTAAAGCGGAAGACGACATGGACGCGTGGTGGAATACAGATCTCATGGGTACGCGGCAGTCTAGTCAGTCGCCTATTTTTTCTCAGGTTAGTGATCGTTCTCTTCTGGGTGGTTCATTTTTTTCCGTCTGCTGTGGTTTACCCCAGCATGAACACCACCGGGTAGTTGCGACAACTTTTGATTGAATAGACTTAGGATTGATGTACTTCTTAACTAAATGTCTGCTATTATTGTAATCTGATATGATCTGGACAGAACAATTTGTTGTGGTGCGTCGTCTGGTTCCATGTCATCTGTTGAGTGGACTTCCCCTATGTTTGAGTTCACTTTATGCGCATAATTGCTAGACTTTTGCGCTAACCTAGGCCGTTGATTGTATTTGCTACCAGACATTCTGGCTTCCATGTTCGCTGACATCCGTTAGCCGCTCCTTCGTCTTCATTAGTCGAGCTCTGCCAGGTCAGAAAGCGCATTATTTACGGTTGCTTTCCATCACCTGACTCTCTGATCCTATGAAATTACGGTTTCCATACCACATCATATTCACCGTCAGTTAGCCTATATTTGCGGTTGCAGAGAAAAGACATTCCAGTCATTTAAAACAGCACTGGTCGAGTGAAGCGTGCCCCTTCAATCTCTCTTCGGATATTTCTATAGGAAACAATAGAACCCATAATGTGTAAGATAGTCTCATTCAGAATAAGGAGAATATCTCTAAATTTCAAACGGAAAACCGACTGACAAGTATCATGGGGCTAATAAGTCCTCCGAAGGTAAGGCTATGGTGGCTCTTGCTTTACGCATTCCAGCTGATGTCCTATTACGAGGAGCTAATCAAACTCCCCATCATCACAGTGGAGATAGTTTTCTAATGAAAGTAATACTGCTCGTGCCATTTCTCCGTTTCACATTATCTAGTTGGGGAGCGTCCCAGTTCACCATGCCTGTTCTCTGTCCTTCCAGCAAATCTGTTTTATTTCTTTTCTCACAGTACAGTGAAATAAACGCCGTGATAAACCTTAGTTTGTCTTTAGCGGAGAGCGGTCACAAATGGAAAAATTTGCTGCTTAATGACGTGTTCCACCCCGATCCATTTCGATCGTGCATGCCGAATTTATTACCCCATGACTTTCTTCCGTTAAATCAGCAACTAATATAAAACTTCTTTTGGAGCAAGCATCTAGTCCAGTTGGATGACCTGACAGCTGTGTTGAGACTTTAGCGTTTGACGCTGCTTTTTTTCCCGCATTTGTGCTCTCATTCTAACTAACCCAGACGCGATATACTGATCAGGGGGTAGATTTCCAATCCTACCTTTTAGTTGAAACGACCGACTAAAAATGTGTGCATCACACGAGACCTGCTGTTCACTAGCCATTGAATGTCCGGCTGTTTATATTGTCCAGTGTGCTTCTAGATGTTATATAGCTGAACATGCTACCACAGGCTTCATGTACCACCTGGTTATACGTTAGAAATGCTACGGGCATGATTATTTTGGATTTTTTTCCTGCCCGTCTTACTGTAGCGGGTTTCACATTATCTCTTATTATTTAGCATGAGCGAATACCTAACTGTGTGATTGTGTGTTTATCAAATGAGTGACTTTGTACCTCGAATTTTTGTCTCGCACTCCACATCACTACCTTCGCTTATTTCACTCCTTTCCTTCAGGCGCGTGGTCTCCTATACGTGCTTAACAATGCCCGTTGGGTCCGTCGTTATGCCAATCAGCGACTCTTGACCTCTTATAAGACTGCTGGCTATGTTTCACATCAACGCCTTGAGGGCCGACTGAATGAAGCGTGGCTGAAAGGTATTGATGAACTGGTGACTCGATATGTTGCGTTGCGTAGTTCCTGGTTGTGCGCACCGATCAAGCCGTTTTTCACAGAGCTGATGGCACGAAGCGCTTCGTGTACACGAGATAACTTTCCAGTTACAGGTACTTTTTGTGACTGTTTTTCCTGCTTCTTTGGTTTCTCTGGGGTTTCGCTGCTGTGTGTGACGAAGGGAGCGTTATAAACGTTATGACCGGTATTCCTATAAAATGACGTTGGAACTTATCACCTATTGAGAATGCTGACTTGAATCTCGGGAATCGAGGCTGCTAATACCATTCACCTTGGACAGATATCATTCAGAAGTTTCCATTTAGAAGCAAATTAGCTGGCTGTGTTCGGTTATCAAGTCTCTCTCGTTACCTTTCTATCATTGCTGGTATTTGAGGCAGATAACAGTGTCAAAATGATGGCCTTGCTAGTATCTCATTGACATAAAATCAACTGGCAAAGACCAGGAAAACAATTAGCTGAAGCAATGGAACACAAAGGATGCCGCTGGTGTCCGAGGATATTTCTACCCCCGCAAAGAAGTTTTCACAGCCTTAAGTAAACAAAACTAACGAGGACCGCAGTGGCTAACTGATCTTTACCAAGGGAGGAAATGAGTTCCGTAATTGAAGTATAGATGTTTCCATTATCCTGTCTAACCGCGAGTTGTCGTGCTGTTGATCAGCTGCTCTTGGCCCTTCAGCTGCTATTCAGGCGGTTGAATCTCCCTGGGGATTTGTGAGATGTGCACTGTTGATCTTCCCAACAAGGACCAAGTGACTGCACAGCGCTTGTCAGCTTTTCGGCATAGATTGACTTCACTTGTACGACGAAATCCTGGTTGAAATCCACAGAGATATCAGGCGACAGTTTGGACACCTTTACAGCGCGTAGCTACCGTGCTACTCAAAGAAAGTGTGAAGGCTGAGATACTGCCCGGTTAACCAAACCGTAACATGAGCAGTCAAGGAGTTAGGTTCTGATTCGGACCACTCAACTCCCAGTCAGTAACTGGCGTGCTCCGACTAACCCCTTTTAGAACTCTTCCTCTGAGACGAAGGTCTTTTGAAGATCCCAGTCATACGAGATTGGCGTGTAATTGTCCAAACTTCGTGACGGTATGTTGCTCTTTATAAACATGCTAAAACATAAAAATCGTACGAATGAGTACTGACATTCAGGTGCAAATTTTGTGCGTTATTATATGTATCTGGCGTCCTCACTGGCACGTTTTTCGTCCACAACAGTGCAGCTGGGCGACGAACACCCCATCTCCCACCTCGTCTGATTTGCACACATTTGTCGGCGATCCACACCTGTTTATATTGGCGTGTTTCAAGCATTCGGCGCTAAATTTCTTCTCTTTTCCGTACGGTTTTGTGTGTGGAAACCGCATACTATCACTCGTCAGGCTTCGGGGACCGAGCCTTTGGCGACTTCATCGGCCTTCTGCTCTCTTTTTCACATGGCTATGAACACATTGTTTGGGACGCTGTGAATCTAATGACATTACGGGCAATGTCCAGTTACCATTTCTAATGATTTTCACACAAACTAAGCCATTCCCAAGTGAAAAATCTTACGGAATGTCATCCTCGGTGCCAGTTGCATCTAGATGTCTATGCTCCAATCGGCGAGGTGATTTAGTATAGAGAAACAAAAAAACTTTCTGTGATGGCCGCCGCACAATGAAACTGTTTGGCTCCGTTGCAATTCAGGAACTGATTCATACAAAGTACCCTAGGATTTTGGCTGCTAGCCTTGCTGTGGTGGTTAACTCTTGCTGAGATGACCAGTTGTGTGTGGGTGGGGGGAGGGGAGGGGAAGTGGGCTCATCAGAAGCCTTTCTCGAATAGTTTTATAACGACTGCAACACAACTGTTTAGTTCCACCCAGCTATCAGCAGAAATGCTTTCGTTGTGGGCCGAAGGTTGAAAATGACACCCGTTACCCTTGGCCTAGTAGGCTGCATTTTCACCTGCCTACTAAGACAAGCTGCCAAGTTACACATACACTCGCTTCGTTTGTTCTTGTAACTCAATCGAACAACACTCCCCACCGAGTTACTTCGACCATAAGGTGTGCGTCGCATGCTTCGGGCATAAAATGGAACAGATTCACAATTAATGTAACTTCTAGCTCCCAACCTTGGAATCCAACCCGGTTGAGAACACCTGGCAGAATGTTTCCAACTATACGGATTACAGTGTTCACGTACTCCCTACGGACGTTATTATCTTTATAGATGTCTGAAACTCGTTAGTATGTCAATGCCTTTTTTCAACCGCATTGCTCCCCTCATGCCACTGATGCATTCGTGGGATGACTTTCGCCAAGGGAATTTTTTCTTCAGGGGTCTTCACACATTACAAAACTTCCGACACATCATGCTAACAGAAACATTTGTAGGCTGTTGCATTTATTTTTATCGGGGTTTGATAAAAATTTTCGCTTCGACGAAAGTGGTTCTACCTACTCGGTAGATTTGCGTAAAAATAGCTAGACTCGAATAAAAAACGTGAGCAATCGATGGTATTAGTAATTTGTATCGCAATACGGCGTCCCCCCTCAGACGAACTCTTCCGGGAGATACGGAACTGTTTCTTCATGTGAGAGGTATGCAGCGTTTTATTCAGGGTTCATGAAATTTTACAGGGATCTGAGTGCTTTAAAGAGCGTTTGTAAGTGTGAAATGGAATTTTCGCTCCTTCAGCAGATATTCAGCACGCATTCGTGACTGGGACATATTAGCGCAATCTGGTGAAATTACGAGCTGATAGTTTTTAGGTCATTCAACTAATCCACAATGAAAGCCACGGAGCGAAGTGATTCATGACAGTCGTGTGTTGTAATACGACCACAGAAACAGTGACGTTTTTTTAGAATTCTACAACCATTACCTTATAGTTTGTTGCTTCATCTGGTGATCCAGCTTATTTCTCTGTATTGCGAATACAATGTGCTTTAATTTATGACTTTGTATGCACATACAAGGTTGGATTATCGTCTAAACTAAATTCTGTTCTCTCAAGAAGCGTCAGCTGATCTGACGCGATGGCGCATCAACAACGCCAATGATATCAAGCTTTTTCTGTAACAGTGGACTAGCAAATCTGAAACAATGCCGTAGGATGTGCCCGTTGTGGTGTTTCTTCTCGGGGAATAGAAAAAATCTCCCATGTGAACCCGGGGGTTTTGTTTACTTTATTGGAGATTATAATTTAAAAATTTTCCATCTTGCCAAAATCGTAGCAGTATGTTACAACAAAACGCTGGTAATTTTATGGGGCTGAGGTAATATTGTATTGCTTAACATTTTTTTATTCCATTTTTCTACTCTGTGTCCTCGATCCGTATTGCTTGTGCGCGGAGCATTCTAAAACGCTACTGCCTTGAATTATTGATGAAGCCGTTTAAAAAAGTTCACATATTTTTTGCTATTCCATAACACCAGTTGTTTTTTTTACCTCATACCAGACGGATGCCTGTAGACTACTTGCAAGTGGCTTTGGCGTTGTTAGGTCTCCTCTTTTTTCGCTGGCATAATGCGGTCGTTTTGGGTTCAGAATTTGTCATCACTTTAGTTGATAGGGTTTGATTTTTGCTAGTGCTGTAACGGGGAAGTCACTGCGCTGTGAAAAACTCACCGTGGGTGCGGGTTGTTTTTGAGAAGGCATGTATCCGCCTTCTGGGAGTCAAAATGTTAGGTTATGTTTCTCACACACAGATATTCACCATTATAATGCTGACAAGAAATTAGCTGATTGCAAACAACGGTATGGGAAATCTTAGTTTGTTAAACCTGAATTTGTGTCGCATCGAGTGTTGACTCACCTGGCATTCTAATGTCCCCATGGGCAACTTATTCCATCACGACCGTTTCACCCATTCAGTGGTCTATGTGCTCTTCGGTCCTATTAAGGATAATACGCCCGTCTTGTTTGTTGTTGTGGTCTGAGTTAGCAGACAATAGGTCTGATTTCCGCACCGTTTATTGTTGATCCCACAAACGTTCCTGGGGCTAGTTGTACTACTTATACCCAAACTTCTATCCTACAAGGGTTTGCTTGTGTACTGCGTTAGCCGCCTCCCCAAAACTGCCTGACGGGGAGTATTTAATCTTCCTTAGTGGAATCTTATTCTTATTGCAAACCTTCCAGTTTCTCGATCAACGGTGACAAAAATTTGTCCAGCAGCATGTTAGTCTTTCAGTCGCTTGTTGTCGACTAGGATAGACTGATTTTACATCTACCAGTTCCCTGTTGTTCTGAACCTTGTTTTGTGCCACTCAATAGCGATCGTTCGTTGTCCTTTTCATTTTTGTTTTCTCTTCCAGGTGTACACGTTACGTTTCGTACGACCATTGGCAATTTGTCACATGTTTATTCCGAACTCGTTTTGATCCTTGGTATCGAGGGTTTGGAGAATAAACGCCGAGGCAGTTCGACTAAGAACGGGAACACTGGGGTTGGCGAAGAACTTGGTGTCCGTGACATTCTCACACGCGTTGTCACAGTGCTGGTGACGCGGATACATGCGTGCTTTGCGTACGCGGTAACTGTGTGCTTTAATCTCTCTTATCCTTCCACACGTGTTGTTCGGGATGTCCATTAATTCGACACGATTATCACGAGCTTGTTAATTGGCTATTGAGTAGTCGTCATTTAATTGCGGGGTGCATTCGCGTACCCACTTTAAGACGTCATTTATTCTAGAGTAACTGAGAGTAACTGCTTTTATTACTTTCAGGCTCCGAAAAAGTCCATTCGGTCTGCAGTGCGCTTACTACTTCCTCGATTTTCTCGTCGTCTCGGCTGTGAGCGATGCTACTTGCCTAAAAAATAGTGATCTTCGTAATATTTTGGAAAAGTCAGGGTTACTTGTTAACTTTTAATTTCAACCATACGCATTTGAGCTCAAGGTTACCCTATGATCATTGGATTTTATCTTGGTTCACACCATAATCTTGCGAATACAACCTCCTTATATTTTTTGCTATGTATAACCTAGTGCCATCCACTGAGGCAGCTTGGAAGACCCTCATTGCTGCCAAAAACGTAAGATTGTTTCCTCAACCAGAAAGGCGAGGACGATTTCTGATAATATCTAATATACAAATTATGTGGGTGTTCCATTAGTTTACTCATCAACAATTGGGTGAACTCTATTGCACACTGATTCAGACAAAGTTATAAATCGGAAATGGGGCTCGCAGCACAGATTTGATAGAGCTTCTGAAGTTTGATCATCATTGTTGTTTGAGTTCGACGGGAGCGTCAGATCAGCACTACTGAATTACGTTGGATGGTTCTCAGGGTGAACAAGTTAGGTTACGCCTAAGCTACTACCCTTGTGACATAAATCTGTTTCTATGCACTGTGGATTCCGTCTCAGCCAAATGGATAAGGAAAACTCAGTTCTTTTAAACTTGTTGTTACATTGAAGTTCTTTTCCCCTGTATTTTCAAGACATGTTGTGTTGAAAACGTGCCCACGGATATCGGAGATCCGAGCGAAAATATTGGGGTAGTCTGCACGGAATGTACACCCAAAAACAAGCCTAATACTCTTTACATAGCTACCCGGTATGTAACGACCACATGGCCGTATCATGCCTTCAGGAGATGGACTGTTCTGTCGTCACTCCCATCAAAATTCTACCCAGCTTGCTCGTTTTTCGATGACGTATTAGATAGCTATAACTATATTTTATGTAGATAACTCTCGGGTAGCTCATCGTTTAATCAGTAGCGCATCTCTGGTCAATCTAACCCACTAAACGAAAGATAGTTCTATTATTTGCTCTGGATTCCCTCTTTCCTTGAGGTTGTTCAATCATGTTAATCTTTCTCTCTGTAGCGAAATCAAACTTGGTTCTTTGTCCTACTCAGCCCGGCTACAGCTTATTTTGGACTTCAAGGCTGTTTCCTCGCTCCTGCCTAATTCCATATTCACTTCCGAAACCAAGCAACGTCTGGCTGACTTGTGCCGATTAGGTTCCAATATTGATTTGAAGATGGAGGAGAACGAGTAAGTTCAGTTTTCAACCAGGTCATTTACATCGGTGGCCTCAGGATGCTATGTTTCACCGGTTTAGTTGCAGAACTTTGTGTTTAGAGAGCTAGAAGCTTTTGATTTTGGCCAACACTGTGTTCCCCATCACCTAATATTGATTTCTAAGGCTAATCAAAATGTTCAGACTTCATGTCATCTCAGACTACTGCCAATTAATCTGAATCCCCAGTGCTTTTTACCACACCGCTGTTGTTGCCCCCGTTTTCTCTCCAATACGATCGGTGGTTTATACGACGGACGCCTATTTATATATTGCACTCATCACTACAGGCTCTACGTATGTCTGTTCACCACTGTTGATGTTTGTTGTTGTTATTGAGTGCCCTCGGTAGAGAGAAGTTGGTCTTGCTCGGAATCGAACGTAGACGGTCAAAACGGATTTCAGGCTTCTACCGACTTGGCTGCGAGCCGCATGACCAAGATCACTCCACTCACCAGTTGTCCAGGGGTGTTCTGCCCAGGACGTGTCCAAGGTCGACCCACTCTGTGTGATTCCCTATCGGTTTGTTCACTGAGCTGGACAATTTGCTTGTAAACGTTTCATCACCGATCGGGATGACATCATCAATGCGTTGTTAGAAAGCGGAGTGGAGCGCAGCGGTGCGTCACTGGTTGTGTCGACTTTGTATTTGACTGTAGTGCAGTTTGAGCGCACTATAGGTATGACAGTGCGTGATATGGCGCACATTTGGGACTTTGACATGTCGATTCCCTTGCCTGCTGATTACCGTTCGTTCGTAACCCCTGTGTCTGTTCAGTATGCCTGCGTTCGCTCGTGGCCGTTCAGTTGCTCCCGCTCATACTCTGACGTCTCCCACGGACCTTTTCCGTCATCTTCTCTCTCTGTACGCCGTTTTGTTTGTTACGTAAATTCATTTAATGCACCGATGTATTACTTTGGTTGACGCACAGAGACTTCCACAGTAACTGTTATAACTATCTCCTACTGCCCTCTGAATCGCTACAGTTTGTTATTACTGATCGTATCTTCCTATAAGTGCCGTACCTGAACTGATCTGTTTTAGAACGATTTATCAATAAGCTGTTAGTGACGTTTCGGAAGTTACTGGGACAGTATATAATAGATCGCAATATGTTCACTACTGACCTATTGAGCAACGCATTTCTAACGTTGTTGTTCAATGGTAAGAGAACGCTGACGCTCGCGCAACCACTGTCTGTCGCTTTCGTGGACTTTTTGCCTCTTTGTCGTCGTTGAAGGACTTCTAGGCATGTCATCTTCAACGCACCGCATTGAACGCTCTCATTGTGAGCTTTAATGGAAGTTGAAAAAACTCTCTTAACCGGCCTCAAGTTTAGACCGGAACTCGGTGTTCGGTCGGGGGTGAACATGCAAGTTAGCACTTTTTTCGTTCATTACGAGATGGTCAGAACTAATCATTCGATCCCAGTGAGAGGCACACTGCAGGGGGCTAAAAGCCAGTACAATGTCTAACCGTGATACATGATGCTCCAGAGACAAGCTGGTGCCTACTGAGGTTTACCGCCTACTTCTATCCATTATCTGCTTTCACCCAGCGATTTAATGAGGCTTTAGTATGTGACTTTATGCTGGGAATATTTATAATCAAATACTCGTTAATCCTCTCAAGAACTTACACTGTATTCGGCCCCTTGGTGGATGGCCAGTCTTCGCGAGTCCTACGTGGTAAGCCGGGGAACATCGTTAGTGAATTTTTCAAAGGCTGTTTTCGGTGGTGGGTCTTTCTCGAGGGGTTGCTCTATCTTTTTGAGTGTCCATTCATCCTCTCTCTGCATTTGAACGAAGCATTTCTGGGTTTTAAGCTGCAGAGTTTTAAACTGCATAGCTGCTTACCTTTTTAGGGAACTGTGAGCTTCACCGATCGGTTCGACCTGCTGTTTTAGGTAGCGTGTTCAAGCGTGCTATAGTGAGGTTCAAATGGACAATTCATGTGTGTTCCTGCGTTTAGGGGACTCTAAATTTCAATCCCACTGTACTCTACTATTTAAACAAAGCAGCGACCATAGTCACTTGGTGACATTTGCTTGCATGCGGTGCCAGCGTGATTGTTACATCCCTTCTGTGAACTTAGCTTATTCTTATTTGTCACGGTTGTCACCAATTTCTTTGAACTTGATGACGCTTTCCTAAATTCCACAGTCCTAGTTTTAAAAGCTCCTGTCGCCGAAGATAGTTTATCTATAGGTGTTGTCGGTATTTCTTGATTCAGTTCCTCTTCGGTTTTTTATCATTGTTTAGATTCTTGGAGAACACACTACAACAAGAAAAGGCTCGTATGCGTCTTCTGATCGACTCTTTCCGAATTTTCGAACCTACTACCGGTTCTGTCATCATGATCCGTGGCTGACTCAACTCACCGCACTGCACACGCGACGCTTTTCTTCCTTTCGCTGAGTGTTTCGTCTCGCATATCGTTTTGCAGCTAACTCGATCTCGCCCCCCCCCTTATGCGTACACTCTGTGATCTGCCCGTTACGGTGGTTAACTAATAATACTCATTTTTCTCACTTGATCCTTTTCTTAGTCCTCCGTGCCATGAACTCATCTGCTTCTGCTGATAGTTATTAGCCGGAGACTGTTTTCCCTGTTGTATCTCCAAGCTATTCGTGAAACCTGCTATTCGCTCAAACCTTCTCAACTGTCAGCTTGTTCGACTGTCCAGCAAACGAGCGTATATTCAAAGATTTGTTAATTAGAATTCTTGCGAAACACTATCTGAATGCAAAACCTGTGACACGACGCGGTGGACATACAACCCAACGTGAACTTCACCAAAACTGTTATTTGGATGAATGGCTGCCGAGTGTGCCTATACTGGAACGGTGCTTTTTTGCAGCGGCTATGTTGCCGTGTACTTATCACATCTATTGAAGGAGCACTGATCCCAACTAATTGTGTAGTGTGTTTTATGGAGGCTACGCGAGATGGAGTTAATCGCTAGAAGAGCACACTGTGCATGACTCATGCCCTGAATCGTCTATTCTTGCATTGAAACAGTGACACTTGTTTTCTTTGATCGGGGCTGTAAGTTAGAGAAAAGGTTCTAGTCCGAGTGAGGCACTGTTTTCTTGGAAAGTTGGTTTGTGGCCCCACTGATCAATGCGGTTGGAGCTGATCGACGGTTTTCTGTCTGCTCAAGGCAGTACGTAATGGAACTCGCTGCTGCTCGGAAGAGTCACGTTTTGGATCGATAATTAATTAGTGGTCTCTGCTTTACCACCTGATCGTTTTACAACTCTCGTTAGTTCCTTGATTTGTACGACAGCTATGGACCAAAATGACATCACAGTTTTCTGCGATTTGGGTTTAATTTTAAATTCTGCTTCATATATTAATAAACTAACCCAGAAGTTCAGCAAGTTTGCGTTTTCTGAATGGTATTACCATTCGTAACTAGTTTTCACACCTGGATCTTGGCCTTCAAGGCTAGGGAGCCAATGGCTGGAATCGTTGAAGCCAATGGTGTCACGTCTAATTTATTGTTAAGAACGACGGTGAACTCAAATGTTGTCTAAAGTCACCTAATGTACAAACCACATGTAAAAGGTGTGTCTACTACTATAAATTGCCATAATTCTGTTGCCGTTCAGAGTGGATTTAACTTTTGCACATTCAAACCTTGCCTTTCAAGCAAGCAATGATGCTTCATAGTCCCCAGTTGACTTCAGACCTGCATTTAAGCGCTTGATTTTACTGAGAACCAATAATAGCAGCATGACCCTTGAGATTTTAGTTTAGATCTACAATGTACCACATATAGGCTGGACATCTATTGCGAATGGAGTTCACAAGCCGCCTGGGACTTTCAAGCATATCTTCATCTCTTCTGTTCACCAGGCAGTAGTCTGGCGGAATAAAGCACTGTTGATACAGTACTTTGTAAGAAATGCCATTCCGAATAACCCAACTAGCTTCTGACTTCGAGCTATTGATTACATGGAGGTTAGGGCTCGAAACAAAGCCAGTTCAATAAGGCTATGAAAATTTGTGTTCCAGCCATTACAAGATTATGCACGACTCTGTATCATCATCATCATCGACTCTGTATAATGGAGAAAAAGCTGAGAGACGAATTTACTATAAGTGTTGTAAGGGAAGTTTTGTAGTGAGAGATTTCTCAGTACATTTTCAAAGTGGATAATTCGTTGGTAGGTCTGCATCATTAGTTCCAGACGGGTAAACTCGTCCGCCTGAGTCGTCTTTAAGGCTCGAGATAGCTCAGTGATTAGGGCGCCAGCTTACGGACCGGAAGGCCCTAACATCTCGTCTGCTCCTGTCTAGGCTTGGGCAATTGGGCAGTATCCCAGCTCTCGTACCTCTCCGTTGGCATGGAAGCTAGGCACCGAAGGGGTGCTACAACCGAACGATTATCTTTAAGAACTTAGGCCCTAATTCTAATGCTCACTGGTATCTTTTTTGTTTTTAGCCGTACGCCAAACCTAATAGTGACTAGGAACGTCTGTCTCCGGAAGCTTCCTACAGCTCGGTTCTGCACAGTTTTCGTCTTTTCAAATGGGGCGAACATTTCCATGGAGATGCTATCGGGAAAGCCATCCGCTGTCATATTGTCGGTTAGCTTATGTGAGATGCTTCTGATCCACACGGGAGACCATTCGACGTTATTTAGCTTGATTTGGATGAGTTCGCTCTGTATAAAGAACAGAATTGGGTCATTGTCACACAACTTTCAACCAGTTGTATGGTAGTTGTTCTACGGGTGCCAGAGTATTGCTTCTTGAATCTGTTGGCGGAGTTTGCAACATGGAATACGCATGCCGCAATAAACCAGATCGAAGGTTTGTTCCTTTGAATGCGTTTCCCAGGCGAAAGTTATCTTTAACAAGGGAATGCTCGTCTAGCGTGAAAAATTTATGAATCGTCAAAACTGCTTCTTCGAAGTGTTACTTTCATGGATATTTTTATGAAGACAGTGCTTTACCAAAATACACCGTTAATAAGTAAGTGTAGAGTAGTGTACAGGTCCAAATAAGCCAGCACAGTTGAATAAATCAAGACCACCAAATAGTCTCGTTTATACTGTATGAAGGAAAATCAGAGACGGCGCCTACCTGATGAGCTCCATGGACGGGGAAACCTGTCGTGGACTGTCGAGTTTTCAGCAACCTTGCGGGTAGTGTGTAACGTCCAGAAAGCATAAGACAATTCCATCAGATTCACAGAATACTGAGAGCGTCTCATAGTTGTGTTCAATCAATAAACCGCGCGCTTCCGCTAAAAGAGTAAAAGTAGAGTGTCATTCCATACTGAAACACTGAACGCTTCCTGGTCAGCACATTCAGCTTGACTATTCTTACAGGGAGACTGGAACTTACCGTAGTGTGACGGTTTGAGTACCTCCGCGACCCATTGAGCTATACTGGAGGGTGTCCGCGCGACACTCACAGAGTCTCATACCAGGTCGGTCAGTGGTTAGAGGTCTGACGAACACAGTCTCCTGGTCCTCCAGGTTGGGGGTTGAAACATGTGTGACGATGTCTTCCGTAAAAGTTGAAATGCACTTGAATTTCCCGCCAAACACCGCTGCATTGTGGTAAGGCTTTTGAGCTAAAGGCTTTGGTTGAGGACCGCTCGTCGTCCTGTCTAGGTTTGGGCGACTTGGCAGTTTCCCAGCCCACGTACGGCCATGACAGATACAACTAACTATACTCTCATGCCACATCGGCCGTCGCGTGATACAACCAGCCAGGTTGCCTGTCTTGCGGCACACAGCAGAGCGGGTAAGTGAGCACATGCTACTGCTGACGTCTCCCATTTTCCTCTTTCACATACTTTTTCTTCCCCCTCTCCTCACCCCATTAATAGCTCTCCTTGTAGGCCCAGCAGGTAGGACTGGTGACTCCGTTCTGCAAGCAACATCTACGCGTCATCCGGCGCCTACATCCTCGGGCATCTCGAAATCAATCCTCAAACCGACGCCCAGGCTATCTGACCGCCTTCAATGTCCGCACTCTGAAGCAGGCAGGACAAGCCACTCTTGCACTCACACTGGACTCGCTTGGCATTGATGTGTGCTGTGTATCAGAAACAAGATTTCAAGATGCAAGTACAGTGGTTGAACTAACCGCACCATCACTCTCCACCCTCACCTTCTGGCGATCCGGAGGCTGTTGCAGCAGGATATGCAGTGGTTGCTGTCATCCTCAGTCACCAGGCGGAATGATCCTTGTTTGGCCGGATATCCGTTGATGATCGCCTCTGTTCAGTTCGTCTGGCAATGTCTCTGAAGGAGTCTCACAAGCGGGAAGTTGATCGATGTCTTTTTGTCGTGTCTGCTTCCGCCCCAACTGACTGTAGCTCTGACACCATCAAAGACAAGTTTTTGTGACACCTTGAATGCCCTGCTGCGGCGAGCTAAAACCTCAGATATCGTTGTGGTTGCCGGAGTTCTGAATGCACAAGTGGGCAGGCTTCGCGTACCTGAGACTCAATTAGGTGGTCGACATGGATTGAACTCGGTACGTACGGAAAATGTTGAGCGATTGCTTCAGCTGCGTGCCGACCGCAGGCTGTTTTTATGCAGTGCCATCTCCCGAAATAGCCGAAGTCGTCTGCTCACAAGGTGTCCTTCAACGGCGTGTCGACCACGACCTCAAATCGATCACATTGCCATCACTTACTGATGGAGCCGATCAATAACTGACTGCCGGTCGTTTTGGAACACATTTGTGGATTCTGATCACGCACTCGTCCGGAGTCGGTTCTCCTTTCATTTTCCTGGACCGCGGAAAAGTAGTCTGGCAACTGAAAGACAGGCAGATCGGGATGTTAGACGAATTTACCAGAGTCATCTTCCAGAGGCTCTTCCAAATGCTCCACCATCAGATGTGAATTCATACTCAGACAAGATCGCCAGCTCTTTGCACAGTGCCGGGAGTTTTGCCTGTGGCACGGCACCACAAGGCCCACTCAAGCACTGGGTATAAGACCGAACAGTGGCACTGCTTAAATCTCGGACAAATATCGCAGGAGTTTCCGAACACAACCTGGCCGGAAGAATTCTCAGTGAAAGTGAGCGTGCAAGCCGACCTTGAGGTTTCAAAAAAGAGGCTCGTAGTGAGTGGGGTAACCACAGGGGGATCAGCTTCACCGCGGTCGTAACGAGACTGTTGGCGTCACTTATGCTTCGTCGCCTTATGGTGCACACACAACTTTAGTAGTCCTGGATTTCCCAGGCGCATTCGACTCGGCTGACCGGTCTGTTCTCCTTGACACGCTTGCCCATCAAGGAATGCCCAGGAAGTTTGTGAACATAATACGTTCTTTGTATTCTGGACGTGTGAGAGTTTATGGAGAACCCTCCGGAGGCTTCCGTACACAAAGCGGTGTCCGTCAGGGGTGCCCACTCTCTTCATTTCTATTTACTTTGGTGATCGATGAAAAAATGAGACAAACTCTGGAAGGTCTTCAAAACCTTGGTGTTAAAATAGCTGCTGACAGAAACCTAATCGATCTGGAATATGTAGACGACATCGCTCTCGTCTTCGACGAGGAGGTGAAGGATGAACTGACCAAAGTCACGTTGCATCCACAAAGTGTAAGGTCATGCTGCTGGACAAGCAGTCACTGAACACGCCACTTACAATCCAGGTAGAGGCACTCGAAGTTGTGGATCGTTTTGCTTATCTCTGAAGTTGTATTAGTTCTGATTGTAGTGTGACAGATGAGGTCAATACACGAATCTGCAAGGTACGGATCGCGTTTGCTAATTCGAGACACCTATGGCGTCAGAGTGGTGTATCCCTGAATCTCAAGGGACGTGTGTATCAGGCCACAGTGCGGGCTGTTTTGTTGTATGTCTGTGAGACATGGCCTGTTCGAGCAGCGGAACCGAGACGTCTTCAGGTGTTCGACAACCGTTGTCTCAGAAGCTTAGGTCGTGTGGGTTGGTGTCGGCGTATCCTTAACGAGGCAGTTAGAAAGCGAGTTTTCGGTTGTGCAACGGGTACTTCCATTGAAGAATGTGTCCAGCACCAGAAGCTGTTTTGGGTAGGCCATGTATTGCATATGCCGAAGCATCGTTTTCCGAAGAGAGTGGTGTTTTCCGTGCCCAATTCAGACTGGCGGAAGCAGAGAGGTGGTCAAACCTGGACCTGGCAGAGGGGTATGGAAGAGATTACGAAACATTTGGGTGACTTCGGTGGCACTCGCCCTCCAGGATGAGGACAGCGTGATCACCATTGCGCCTGGTTGGAGGCACTGCAAGATATGGCTGCTAATCGATGTCAGTAGCGTTGTTGTTGTTGTTAGTCTATATCCAGATTGCCTGAGTGTCTGGAGGTGTAGGCACCTCGGAATGATTATGGTGGGCCAAAACTAAGTCCCTTCCAGGTTCAGTTTTATTCTTCTCTTCATAATAAGGCTTTCAAATAAATCATAGTTGTAAGGCAGCGAAGCATCAGTGTTGACCACTGACGTCATGCTTTCAATGATGGTGATTCTCAAAGGTCGCAACATGGACTAGAAAACTGACCAAGATGGCTTTCATTTATTGAAGGTTTTACCTATCTAAGGGGGCGAGATGGCTCAGTGGTTAGAGCGCGGATTTATTGACCAGAAGGTCCGTGGTTCGAACCCGACCTCTGCCTCTCGACTTCCCCTGTCTAGGTTTGGTCAACCTGGCAGTATCCCAGCCCTCGTGCTTCCTTTGGGTGGCATGGCAGCTAGGCACCGGAAGGGTGTTACAACTGAACGATTATTTATTGTTATATTATTATCTATCTAAGCAACCTAGGATTTTGTTCGATGGTTTCTTTTTCGGTACACTGAAATGCTGACATTTATGAGAGGGAAACACTGGGACATCCAGAGTATTTTGTTTGTCTAACCATGACGCCACACTGGAAATCCGGTTAACTGGAACGTAAAAATCTCACGTTGGCTGGTGTTGCCCCAATTTTGAAATAAGACTAAATATTGAAGCACGACCGGTTTTTGAGGATATTTCTCACGGTTTCACGCGAAAAGCCATAAAATGTCACCTGAGAAATATTCCAGCCAACCTCGTTCCACGTGCTGCATGCAAGCTTAACGATCAAATCAGTCTTTTTGGCACACTGACCGTGAGATCAGTTTTCACAAAAATGTACTTTCCGCCATTGTTTTCTCCGGCAAGCTCAGCTTGTTCGCTAAACCTGAGGTGAATCAGAATTGAGCCAAGCTCTCCTCCGCACACTTCATATAGCATTATTTCTTTTTTCATCTAGTCAAATTATGACAACGGCACTATGAAAAGTCTACTATAAACTTTGTGCCAGTACCTTAACCATGATATGTATGTCTTTCAGCTGTGAATAGGTTGCAACTACTAAGCCTGTTTACGGCACACCAAGGCCCAAATCTAATGGCTTTTGAAGATGCTAGTCCCATCACTGACTAGAGGGAGTATGAATTCTGTCGGTCTGTCGCAACCAGGGCATACTAATTTTTTGACACTTAGTGGGGCTACAAAAAACTGGATGGTGGCTCATTGTGGGAACACGTTAAAAGCCTTGGTATCGTTGGATTGTCGTAATTTTCATCCGTTCATTGGTTATTCTTACGCGTCCCCTGAACCATTTGTGAAAGTGTACCATTGACCCCCAGTAGTGCTAATCTCTCCTGGTTCCTACCAGGGTCACCAAATGTTAGAGTACTCAAACAGACAATGTACACGTCGGTCCCGTTTGAGCAGTTACGTCCTGCTGTGATGATTGTGGTTAGTCCACATCGATGCAGAGGAGGTGCTGAATCCCAATTGTTTTCCTATAAGAACTCATCAACAGCGTCTATTCTGAGCCATCGCAGAGTTCTAACTCCCGTTATCTGATATGCAAGGCAGGTGCATCACCGTCATTCCATCCACGCAGATCGGATGCTTCTAAGTTGTCCCCTGCGGAAAAGGAAGTTTGTACGTCAACACATCGTGTGCTGTGACTGAACTCGCCATACAGACCTCTGTTCCATAGGCACATACGAAGCCGGTCGAATGGTATTTTGGTTATGGAATGTGTCGGACACTTTTTATCGTTAAATGTTTTTTTCTCACAGTCACTGTCACTGTGTTATTTCTGTAACGGCTTACTGTTTCTGGTGACAGGTGGGTGCAGGCCATGCACAACAGAATTGTTGTGCCTTGTGAGTTTGAGCTATTGGTGCTGATCAATTTTCCATTAGTCTCACAAGCCAATATCGATTACCGACATGACCATAGCATGAAACCTACTATTCACGTCATTGATATACCAGAAACTGTGTAAATTTATACTTCTGCACGGCATACGCCTCAGTATGTATCAACAAATGTCAACAAAAGCGCCAATAGAACAGCGTTGCATGTGTGCGCTTATATTTGGAGACAATGCATCTAATAGACCTACCACAAGTTTAACTAACCTGTTAGTCTGGCATCCTCAATGTGGATTAGGCCAGTATGAACAGTCGCTCACGGCGTGGATTTCGACATCAAAGGAATCGGCAACTTGAAAGTTAGTCGGTACTCTGGAGATACTCTGTTCTTTCAGTTGGTGTGGATGAGGACTTTGAAACTAACCGTGACAAATTACACGTCAGCATCATTCGGTGCAGCATTAGTCAAACTATCGAGGATGTTTGTCGCGAACACTCTAAAAATGGTGCCATGATAGCAGTGTCTTTCAATCCCGAGAGCTCACACTGAACTGTGGTCTATGTAGAAAGGTGTGAATTCTGCGGAACTCCAATAAAACCCTAGTTTTCTTGTATGCTTTATGAATGTGTTCTCAACTAGGATCGATGGCATCCAAAATTCTTCGTGTGTATGTCCAGAAAGAAATATTGGACACGTGACTGTGACATGTCATGTATGCCTATTGTTGGGCTCCTCGACGAGGTACATCATTCTGCAACAAGGCTGCTAAAAATGTTTCCCAAAGCTTCGTTGAGCCTTTCTTCACTAGTTGTATGGAGTTGGCCATAAATTTCGTGTTCCTTGGTGTGCTGTAGTATTTTTCGAATGGCAATAATCTGTTCTGGAAGGATGCTCCACTACAGTGTTTCTTATCTCTCCCAGTGCCAAGGGTGGTTTATTTGTGTTCCATACAATTTTTGATAAAAAACGCCTCGGCTGCGGCTTTTGACCTTGCTGGTAACTGTCATTCAGATAGCTTTCCATTATCTGCGACAGAACGTTTATTTCACTTTGGAATTACGTGCGGTACGGGTCACTATCTTCATGATTTTAATCCCCACTGGCCTCATCGTTTGCACTATTTGACCTGCTGGTTAAGTTTGTAGTATTCTGATATGGGTGTCTCACCTGTCTGAGAACTGATCTCAGTGTATGTTACGGTGATTCTTGTATGATGAAGATTTTTGAGGTTTTTCAGAGTAAGACTGGCATAAGTTAGAGGCCATATCCCGGACAATTACTGCGTAATATGGTCTTCAGACACCTAACATATATGATGAACACATGGCTGTTGTACACCAGGAGTCACCTTATCTGAGTGAGGTTATCTGAACTAAATGTACTATCGTTAGCTACTTTCATGGCGTCGCAAAGACGAAGTCAGTAAGCCTGTGAGCTGTACTTGAAGATTCCTGCTCAACATCCACATGGTCATCTACCAGGTCGATCATTTGATAGGGATTTGACGAACAGCCTCTCTGTCACCTTGGTTATTCAACGGCTCAAGATGCAATACCGAGCAAAAAGATATGTGGGGCCAGGGGAGTGGGTTGGACTGGGAGAAAATGTTCAAGCTAATATGTGCACAAACGATTAGTGAAAGCCTACCAATCTTGGCTATTCTCTAAACGGAATTTTGCAACAGCAGTTAACCTTCGAGTAAGGACTATCATTCACACAAAGCGGCAGCAGAATCTATGGCAAAAAAAACCCAGCAGTTATCGTTACTTGATGTTAACTAGCGGATGGCCGCTAGTAAATTGTCAGGATGAAGGATCAGTACTAGCTTTCAGGTGGGGTTAATTAGTCTAATGTATTGTGTGTTAAAACAAAATGAAGTTGATTTTGGATAGAGATGAGATATAGAAGTTTGCAATGGAGTTTCACAGTCAGTCAACGATGAATATTCGAGTGCAGATTTCAGCTTTATGAATACTCAGTCTTGCAGATCTTTTAGGCTACCCGCTTTCGATAACGTCCGATCACTATGGTTGAACACTAACGTTCAGCTGGGAGTGGCTGACCAGCGGTGTCACCAAATCACGCTCAGGCAGGTTGCAGTGCCGCTCATCCTTCACGTCACGTGGTGCGGTGCTCACTGGCTCCTCGAGTGACGACTTCTCAGCCAGATGACCGGTGTAATCGGAGTGATTTTGTTCGTCTTTGAGGCAAGTATTCTGGATGTGTTGAAGTTTCGATTGTCCCAGTGCTAACTGGAAGATCATGGCTTATAATCTCTGCAGAGCTTTGTGACTCGAGTGCACTCAAGCAGGTGGGGCGAACCAGCCGCACGGAGTTCCAATATATATTTCCTTCACTAACATAATGAAACGTCATTTGAGATGCATGAAATACCATAAGTGTTTTGTGCAACACCGTAAATCACAAATAAGACTATCGAAAATAGAGAGGAAGTGTACAAACGGGTTAACGTCAAAGAGGAGCAACGTACAATGTTGACATGCTACAAAACCATCATCCCACTATGGGGATATGTTGACGCTGATCAGATGTATTTCTTAGGGAAAATCAAACTAAATGCTTTTGAAGATATTGTCATGTGAAATTCCCATCGCAACCTGGCTTAAAACACATTACCAGGTTAACTGCGGGTGAATGTCAAGGCTTTATGCATCATGCATTCTACCTATCTCCGTACGGTGGACAACATTTTCCCGTTCTAAGACCCTCCTCTGTCGGTCTTTCATACGATGTATCTATCTTATTCTTCGGATGACCTGGCAGAAGAGCCTAAATACCATTTCAGAAATTCGAACGCGTGGAGTTGATACGTCCTCGACAACGTTTAATCTGTGACATGAGACCTAAACCGTTAACCCCCTGTCCAGACATCTAACTTTCATAGTATGCTATATTTAGGTGGGACACTTCAGCACGCAACGAGCATGTGGTTATTTTTGACAGTACAGTGATGTCGTTCAAACCGCATTTTTCACTCCCGAGGTGTTTACACATGTATACACACTTAATTGTGGGCGGTTGCGGGACTTGTAGTATGCATGCTTACATCACCCTCCTTGGAACAGACGTCCTGCTGTCCTGGCACAATCATTCTGGTGAGTCCATACCAAAAGGGGGAAGCACGGGCCTCGAGTTTGGCTTTTACCAGAACTCATCAGCAATGCATAGTTTTAATGTCATGGGAACAGTCTATGCAATATTGGAGCGAAAACTTCAGATTCTCTAGGAATGCGTCAAAACTAGCTGGCTGTCCATGAAGCCTAGAGGGGATCTTGACAGCACATTCGGCAACGATTGACGAGACATTGTTTCATTTTCCATAACTCAAAAGCGATCCCGATGACCTTTGCCGAAATGCGGGAATCTAGTAATAGAAAAACCTATGAAGTGCAAGCTGTAGCTGAATTTTTCTAGCATTAGGAGGCCCAAAACGTGGACTAGAAAAAAGAAGCAAGTGAACAGACTGCTAATCAGCCAAGACTATTCTGATGCTTCATCGTGACCTGCATGTTCAAAGCGTCAATGCTCTTGTGTGTCGCTGTGGAGTAAAGATATATACTTTTCTGCTCGATTGATCATCGCAAAGCTGACGCTAATAGCCCAGGCAAAAGGAATACTACGCATTTTGAAGAACGCCTCTGTGAAGTTGCAACCGTCGCAGTTTAGACTTTCGAAAGGTATAACGCTGATGCCGCGTGAGGTCTATGCATCATTATTTTTCCGTCCACATTCACTGGGTTAGAGTAACAGAAGAATCCGAGTTCAACGAAGCAAACGGTCGTAAAAGAATACATCAGAACTTGCAAATACACACTTGTGGTCAACATACCACGAAAACTGTTCCAGAACTGCTAGAAGTTTATAATGTCATCTGTAGCATAGCTTAGGATTTTCCAATACCCCACCGCATTAGTTGCCAGATTTTCATCCAGGTATTATTCAGCTTTTTCTCTTGGTCAATTCTACGTCCTTTTTCAATATTCATCACTGGAGTTGTATGTATAGTCATTTTATAAGGATTGAAGTAATCCACCCCTGAACGTGATATTGCCGTGAAAGCTGCTCATTGCGTCGTGCCTGCTTTCCATGATCAATGGGTAGCCTTTATTCAGAGATCCTTGATGATGTAGAGGACCAATTAGTGGCTCCACGTGGAAACTTCATCAACACTGTTGTATGTATGTGCAGTTTAGACGTTTTCTTGACATTGCCGTGAAAATAAATCAAACTTGACAACAGTAGGCTATTCCCAACCGTTGCTGTTCCAACTAGTTCCAGCTCAATCAATTTTCACTTATTTATTTGGTGTAGCCGAAAATCACATCTTACTTGCAAAACTTGATGTTTTCGACTGTTAATGTGTTGTGATCGGACCAACTTCAGTATAGTCTCCCAAAGGTGTTCTGATATTGGGGTTTCTGTAAGGGCATTTTAATATCCTTATGGGGACACCGGATAAAAAAAATTGTGGGAAAGAGTTATGACGCCTTTGATGTGGCAAGAAGGTTAAATTAGAAGAAACATAGATCGTTTTTCATAGCAGGATTATTTGGGAACTCATTGGCAGTCAACATGGATTTCTACAAAATGGAGTTCACTTGCGCTTTTGTTCATTCGGTTTTTAATCCGAAATGAGTTGGTGTTCCATGGAAGGGCAGGGGACAAAACTTCATAACGCTCAAAACTACGCCAGTCACAGAAATTTAGTGAAGTTGATAAAAAGCATTGCTCACAAAATGCGGAATCCTGTAGTAAGCTTTACGCTTCCGTTTAAGTAGAAGTTCACAGTGATTATGACACCAATTTGTCACGTTGTTTTGTCAACCTTGTCTGTGCGAATAAACCAAACAGGAGGCATTAGTCAATTAACTAAGTGTCAAACAGAAGGAAATGCCAGCCGGAAATAAACTGGTGAATGTTTATGCATAATTAATTTTCTAAAGGTGTGTTGATGCTTTCGCTGACCAGAACCGGTGAGAAAGAATAGAGGAGATTTTCACAACCAACGAACTTTTTACTCTTGTGAAACACTATGTTTACATTGACAGAAGTCAGCGTTTGGGTTGTGTGTACTTGTTCTATTTTGCGCCTCCTTTAATGACACTACTTCCCGATCTAGATCACAAGCAGGCGTGATTAGCAATCGAGTATGAGAAATGATACAACATTTCAGCCTTTATTTTACCCACAATCTGCGCAACACTTATGGGGAAGTGAACGTCAAATGAGGTCTTTGGAGCGATGTGTGGTTTAGTTTGACAGATATACCGTTGTGAGCACAGTGATTTTTGTAGTTTCTTTGGATATCGTGAAATTTTGTGGGTCAGCACAAACCACTGGTCCATGATAATTTTTTCAGTGTCAAGCAAAGTTTGGACTGGACTCTCTGGGCAAGCCCATCACATCGCTCAAGCTTTTACGATAGTACTTACAATGCTGACGAAACCTCTGGACAGCCCGTTACCGGTTTTGATCTTTCTGTGACGCATCAGATAGGCCCACCACCCGAATCTCTTAACTGAACACCAAGCTGAATGCAAATGACGAAATGCATTTATATACGGCACTGTACCACTTTGCAACGCTGGGGTCCTTATATCTTACATTTGGTTATTCCTTTTATTGTATCCCGCTATTCCCATTTTCCGTGCGCACCAGTACTGTCTTTTGGTATGCAGTATTTTGAACTTTCAGCAATAGGTGATGGATTAATTCTCTAAGTGCACTATAAAATCCTTAATGACTTTCCGCAGGCCTGTGGAAGAGCCAAGAAAAACGCGGCTTGGTGGATCTGGTCTACCGTCTTCATGACGTAATGAGATCTTAAAACAGATTAGACTGTTTCTTTCTAGAAGTTCAAAAAGCCAAAATCTTGAATTTATTAGTTTCGTTCTCCTTCTATCACCTCGTTTCACTTTCCCCGGCCAATAAATTTCATTGTAATCCAATGTTTGAATTTATTTCTTACTGCTATGATTTTCGATTTGTCATGGAAAAACTGAAAAAAACAAGACCACCTACCACAGTGTTTGAAAGGTACATTCTTTATGGCGACAGAACACAGAGTGCGGCGGTTTCTCGTCACTATTCAACACTCAAACACGGGATATATGAATTTGTCAAAGTCGGCAGATAGGGTTTGTCTAAGACAGATATTCTTTCTAGACAGTTTGCGCTGTAGAACTTACACATTGTGAGCAACCTTACTAGTTAAGCTACTTGAAAGAACCCAAACGTATCCACCCAGACTGCGTTGAACTTAAGCTAGGGTATTGGTAATCGAGGGAATAAACTCTTGATTCTCTGCCCGTTATGCAATCTGTGCATGGCGATTTTCTTAAGAACACTAATCGTAGAAGCGCTGCTATCAGGAAGCATACAGGCAATGTCGGAATTTTTTTAATCAGAAATCCGATCAATCGGGCGGTCGTAAGAATGGTAAGGAAATGATTACTCATGCCCAATACCAAAAATGAAAATGTACAGAAAATCTTGTATGTGACGTGTCACTACTCAGGTTAAAATGACAAAACTGGTGAGCCGAAAAGTGCAAACGAGTAGTAATTTATGGACGCAGTGCAGACGATTTGCAGGCTTTTAACTACGGATACGCTGGACTCGATTTCCACTGATCTGTGCTGTCTGTCTGAAACGAGGATTAAAGACCAAGGTACGGTTGTTGAACTGAACTTCCATCGGTTTTCGCTCGCTTCCGGTTGCGCACCTCTGTTGATCCGGAAACCGTTACTGCTGGTTGTGCTGGGATTGGTATTGCTTTAAGCTGCCAACTAGAAAAATCTCCGGGCGAATGGTTGCTCGCTGATAGTCGTCCCTGTGCTGTTTGTTTGGCAAAATCCAAGAGAGTATCTCGTAAACACGCCGATAATCGCGTACATTGTATCTACTACGCCCCTACAGACTGTAGTTCTGACACACACGAAGATAGTTTTTATGACGCACTGAGTGATTTGTTGTGGCAGACTAAGAGCTGAGATATTGTTGTGGTTACCGGGGCTATGAAAGCGCCAGTAGGTTGACTTAGTGTTACTGAGGCTCAGCTGGGTGGTTTTGTAGGACTGGAATACAGACGCATGGACAATGGGGTTTGTCTGCTGCAACCACGTTATGAGCATCGACCGTTTCTGTGCAGTACTGACTTCCGAAACAGCCGAAGCCGCTTGGTCACACGGCGCTGCTTCCCTCAAATTATCCTACAACATAGTTGAACTACCGCCATTAACCATAGGCGGCGTGGGTCAATTACTGTTTGTCGTTCGTTCTGGAACACCTATATGGATTCGGATCACGCGCTTGTTCTCGGTTTGCTTTTTAGATGCATGCAAGATGCGCGCACTTTGCATGGCTATTGAGAAGCTGTCGCACCCTGATGTGAAAAAAGTCTACCAAAGCCAACTACTGAAGTCCCTTTCGGAAAAAATGTCTTCTGATGTTAACTCATACTAGAGGGAACCGTCTTCATGCCGGTAAGATGCAAGACGCTCTGCTTGTGGAAAGGCGCAACCAGCTAGATCTATGCACTGGATCTCGAGGAACACTGAAAATGCTTGGAGCTCGGACATACATTCGCCGTGTTTGAGTATACATTACTGCTAGAAGAACTGTCAGACTAAAGGTGAAAAAATGACATCTGCGTGGATTGAGAGGCTTGGTGGATCCAAAAAGCTGAAGAGATGGCGGAGGCGAGAAACTGAAACTGTGCATAAACTATTCCACCTGATACGCGCAGTGGGCCCAAAGAAGCTTCCGGTGAGTGGAACATTCACTGCAAAAGAGGAGTGCCTGAATCGTCGGCCTTAGCAATTTCGAGGCAAATTCAACTAGCTAGGAGATTTGCACTGACGTTATCATGAGACCGTTTTTGGTGAAGCGGATGATACTTCACTCAAAGTATCCATCCAACACTGCAAGCTAAGATGCTTGGACCACGAGTTATCCATGGCGAGTCTCCGCCTGTCGAGTCAAGCTCTGTTCTTCTTGCTTAATTCGGAATGGCGGAAACCTAGAGATGGAGGGAACTGAATATGGCATAAAGGAATTAAGGATGCTAAGAAAAGTTTGGGCGCTGTTGGTGTTGTTGACCTTCAGGAATGGCTTAGTCCACATCTTCATATATTCATCTGCTACCAGTTAGTTTGTACTGCTTCGCTTTGGGGCTAGAAGGCTTAATTTCAAACACAAGACTGGTGATACTAGTGGTTTTTCTCCTATCACATTCTCAAGATACTTCGTCTTTATGTGAGCTTCAGTTACATGGGAACCTCAGCTGGTTACCATTTGTGTACGTCTGACTTGTAAATGTCCATGGAACTGAGTCTTTACTTCGTGGACATTAGCTGCAAGTAACTGATCAACAGTAAGCGCAGAAGTTTTTTGGCTTATGATAGCAGGGAGAGGATTAACTTGTGTAAAAATCTTCTCACTGCACCTCAAAATTTCATCAAGTTTGAGTAGAGGATAGAAAAGTGGCAACAATTACGTAGTGGAACGATCACCACTAAGTGGTTTCCAGCCAAAGTTTTGTGGTACGCTTCTGAAAATGCGATACAAATGCAGTTCTAGAGAAGATGCTAGATTGAAAGCATGCGAGCAAAAGCGTATTAGTGTAAATAGAACATTCTGCCAGCCTGGCTGTCGTTCGATAAGCAACGACTTGGTAAGGCTCAATTGTGCTAAAAATTCAATAAGGTCCTATCACACAAGTATGGAAAACGACCATCTCTCCACACACTGTACGACGCTTGCTCGACTGGGTATTCAATTGTAAGTTTGAAGGAATGAGGGAATGAGGGAATAAAATTTTTAGCACTTTTACTCAGCTATTATAGAAGCACCAGTCAGCACATTTGGGCCTAAAAGATAATATGACAGCGTGAACAATGAGACCTTGGTCTTGGCGAGTACTTCACATAATTTTATGATGAAAAGAATAATCACACGGTGGATGAAAACCGCGTTTGAATGGGAGTATTGCATCAAACTTGTTAAGCGATCATAAAGTATGGTGGTATATTGAAGAATGGACTACATGCCGAACTTGTAACAGGCACTGCTAAGACTGGATAAATGTGCCATCACCCCGAAAATGAAAAATTCTGACTAATGAGGCAGCGGCATTTTGAAAAATTAGATGGAGTAACACATTCTCCTAAAAATACGTCCATATCACAGTATCTAGGTAATGCGAGCTTGGAAGAATAATCACATGGAGAGGGGTATTCTTCCAGTTGTTTTAACTAGGTAAGAATGAGAATGCCAGTATCATCAATGCTGTTTTGTTATCAAGCTCCGACTGGTGGGATCGTTATCAAACCATATGAATACAATAAATATCCAAATATTTTATCGCTCTTTTACGACAACAACCTATTGTGCATTGAGGAATATTACGGCCTGCCAGAACCAGGTTATCGGCATGAAAATAGCATCCACTGGCAAGACATTTAGAACCTTATTTGTGGACATCTGGAAATCATGGTCCAAAAAGAAGACCACAATGACTGGCATTAGTTTTAACCTCAACAAGCTCTGAAGCAATCTAAGCTCACCTAATGTTATCAGTACGCAACGCAGCTGGTTAAAATTGGACTCCCTCTGGGTTTTACAAATAGATCAAACTGGTTTAAGCTTCACCGGTGAATTTATTTTCGTGATTTCACTGTTGAATCAAGTTCATGAAAATCACATCACTTTAAACTTAAAAAACACAAACCACACCAAGGATGCAGCAAATGCTTGTTTACAGACAGCTAAAACCTTGCTACCCGGTCCATTGCAATACATATTTTTCTTATGAGTCAGCGTGTTGATACTACACTTTCCGGTAAGTACTTCTTCAAGGTCCTCCATCGCACTTCTCGTTTACTGGAAACATAAGCCTCGTAACAGCATTTGCTCATTTTCCCAAAGAAGTACGATAAAAATAACTTATGTTCGATACAAACGCACTGTTTTATTACCCCCTCCCCTTGCAGTATTTTGACATTTTGCTCAAAGTCCTCCTTAGACGTACACGCTTCCTATCAGATAAATGGGCAGTTCCAATAGTTTAACGTAGGAGAATATTTAAAAGAATACTTCGAATCTGTGACACTGACAGACATTTGATTTACCTTAGGCATCATTTCTAGCTGTCGTTCACCATCGCTCAATCCATTTGAAGGTCGCTGACATAATCATCGTATTTTGAGGTGGAAACTACCTGAGTAATTTCTATTGGGGATTATTTTTCAGCTCTTTAGCAAGCTATCATGTTCACAACTTAAAGTTCATGTTTACAGCATTCAGTGTGTGTTTCTTCTATCTGTTTTAGTTCTGAACTAAAACACAAGTAGACTCTCAACACTTCATCTTACTCAAGTAACCTCTGATATATATCTGGTGACTGAATGGGTTTTCTACTAATTGAATTCACTCTTAACAGAAGGGCATGCAGCAGGTTAAGAAGCGTTTAGGTGTTGTTGGTGCGGTCCGTCCTCCAGGAACCATGGTTGTGCGTCAATTCTTGTGGGTACGTGGTGGCGTACGGCCCGGCATTTCTATGTTTTCCTATTTCGTCTGACGAAATAGAGAACACTGACCTGACTTGCTCCTACTGGAGGTAACTTTTGCACCGGAGCTATATTTCAGCCAATCTGGTTGAGATTGGGCACACAGTCGGAACGTTGACAGGGTAGCATCTAACCGGTTCAATGCAGTCGGAATATTTATTCTGAGACTGATGCTATTCCACTTCGTGTCCCTGAACCATGTGCTCAGCCCTTTCTAATGAACTGACCTAGTGTTGTTGGTCTCCACTTTACTTCAGACAAACAACGGGCTATTTCATCGAGACAGGTGAGTGATGTGGTTTTTGGTCGGCCTTGCCATCACCCTTTTTCTAATATTTACTTTATTGCAACTGGTTCCGTTTTATCATGTCTAAACTTGCGTGTAACCCGCACCGGACCGAAGGTGAATCATTTAAATTACGAATTTTCCTAATGTATCTGTTTTCAGAAGTGGCACTCGCCTGAGATGGATAACCCAAGCCGCCCGAAAATTCAGACATTCTCAACCCATGACCGCAGTACTGTAGCACTCACTAACCCACAGAGACCCATGAAGATGCAAATGATACCAAAGAGGATTTAGCACTTGGATGTCCTGACTGGTTCTCCATCTGGCACAAAACTCGGTGAGCAAAGTAACCTGCTCACTTGGCCCAACATCACTTTTTTGTGAAAAGTGAGACCCAACCATAAGTCCATCCATTTCTTCGAAGACTTTCCGAAACGATAACTTTCCGATTGTTGGTGTCCTCTTCCCAGGTGTCCATGCTGCAACTAGGGGTTCTCCAGAAATAATTTTTTGTCGTTGGTGGCCATCTCCGAAGACGCACACATAGACAATTAGCTTTGGCCAGTGTCCTTCGTTGAGTCCAGTCCGAACGGCTCCATTATCTTTCCCACGTTGCTGAAAGTTGACTAACTGAGGGTCAAGAATCCCATTAGGAGAAGATGACTACTGGTGAGTATTGATCACATGGTGTTCGGCAGCTGAGCGTAAAAACTCGTTTTCTCCTTTTCAGTGTGAGATGTGCTAGACTCACTAGCTATCACAAATGTGGCACAACATTCAATTGAGAGCTGAGGCACTTTGGTTCGTGTATGATCTTTTCGTGCAAGTTTCTGGAAAGTGAGAACCCAACTACGTGTTTCCGCCGACTGGCCTTTTAGACTCCTGTCCAGAAGAAGGTCTATTCAGCATCAGTTTCATAGTTTGCTCTGTTATTCCACTATTGTCTCGCTCAACAGCGCAATGTCGACAATATACCATTTGTCAACAGGTTAAATGTAGTCCATTTGTAATGGTCCAATAAATTTTTTTATTTTCGGATGCCACCAAACTAGCTTATTTTTCTCTATTTTTCGCGCCTAACGTTTAACGTTTGAATGACCAATTATAAGTTTATAGGTTGTATGATGGTGAACCCTTTACCTACCTGTCTGAATCCAATTTCAGTAGGTTTATTCATTGAAGCTTTTCGTATTATGTATGTATTTCATTTTTCTTAGCTTGAGTCAGAAAGGCGAAACAATCTAGATAATAAATTGCCACTTAGGAAAGCACCTGGCATGCTCCAACGCACTAACTAGGATTGTTACGTTGTTGTAAAATACCCCCTTCCTCATAATTTTTCATCTACCTCCTATGGCATTCTGTGTATGACCATCCGTTAACCACCCTGAGACTAAACAATTTAGATGTGCGTGACAGACCCTTATCGAGCTCGAAGCCACTGACTGCATCAAAATGCCTCGTTGAGCCTTACAATCAGTCTTCGCAGCATAGCTCGCTTTATCCTGTGCTTTTCTTCCATTCGTGAGTCTTCTTTCATATTGTTCCTGTTAGTGTTTGCTTTCCCACTCTGGTTCGTAAGACGCCTTGTTTCTAGTGATATCTGCTACATCGTACCAAGCCAGAGTATTGTCACGCCGTACTTGTTCAGTTCAGGTCAATTTAAAACTTGCTTTTACATTTCTGCTAGTGTTTGCCGCAAGATGAATGAAGCGGGCAAGATTTCCGTTTACGACCATTTCGAGTTAAGTTCCAACTGTATTCCCCTTGACAGATGTCCTTTTTGTTAGCTTGCTGCAGTTTTCATTCTTAGTTCATTGAACCTGCATTTTGGAGTGCACGCTCATCATTACCTTATTAGCCAGACTATATCTACTCCTTGGTTTTCTGTTACAAAAGCCTGTGGAAATTACTAAACCCAGGCGTGACACTGTAAATTAGCATAGAAGAATCACTAGGTTAAATCCCACAAATTCCTACTTGGATGCTAACTGGTGAATTCGATATCTGGTGCACTCAACTTGACCGCCCCCAAAGTTAATGAAAAATAAATGAAAACGGATTTTCAATCAAGACAACTCATCGTTATCCTCTCTGTTTTACTTTTCTGGCCCCATCCTCTCCGTAGGATGTTAACGTTCGGCTAATTGATGATGGCAGCTGTTCACGCTAAACCTAGTTCTTTCCAATCCCTGTTGCTGCGGAAAATGTTTGAGTGCTGGCTAACTAACTCCGTCAAATACTACCGACCTAGTTTGTGTGTATGGTGGGCTGGCATCCGTTTCCGGATTAGCTTGTCGTATTGAACTACGCAGATTGATCCCAGCGCAAAATAGATAAGGCCACGTGCGGTTTACACTGGACTGCCTGTGCGGTCAAATGAACTTTTCGTATCATGTGTAGACCTCGGAGATTGGGCAGGAGCGCCAGTCCTAAAGAGAACAGCCTGTGTAACCGCTGACCGTAAGTGCCAAATCATTTTGGGACAGCCGAGTGGCTGAGGCAGATGTATATGTGAAATGCGCACAAAACACAATATACTCAGGACGTAATAACATGCGGTAAAATAGGGCACAACAACAACAACGGAAATTTAAGTACCAATGGAAAATGAGATAGTATGGTGGTCCAACCCATTGGCTTGAAAGAGATTTGAACGGTGGAACTTCCCCAGACTACGGAAGGAGCTAGGTACTTGGTTGTTGTCTGTATTTTCCGCAAGATTCCGCAATGATGTCAGAGCCGGGTACTATTTTACATATATTATGTATTGTTGACTTTCTCAGATATGTTACATTAACTATTTCGCTGATGATATTAGCGATGTTTAGTTGACGATGAACGTGTAGCAACTGCAAGTCGCAGATTATAAAGATATTCAATGGAAGCAGAGTTAGATTCACAATAACTATTGATAAAACCCATTCAGGAACACATGGGTATCGCTTCCATTCAACATTTTACTAAGTTTTGTGAAGGTAACGGATTGATCGGATTGTTGAACTTTTTACACTGTTCTACTGAGCAGTTTTAATAAACCGTTGTCAGGGAAAGGCCTAATGTGGTGTATATGTCAACCGTCTCTTCTAAACTAAGTAAGAAGAAATCCCTTACAACTAATATACTGTATTCTCTTTTTGAAATTAAAAGTTTGATGAACCCCGTCCTGGACCAGCGCAACGCTCAGTAGTGCAAGGCTTAGGGATCTGTTACTTCTCGGTCATGTTTCCAGGCTTCCAACGAAGTCCGGAACAAGGTGTCGAAATTTTGAGTAGCCAAGCATTCAAACGCTCAAGTATTCAACTATTAGCCGGTACGTTGTAGTTCCGAACCGCCTAGAAGTTTCGCGACATGCACACGGTTGATAATTCTCAATAAGGTTGGAACGGCTGAAGAAAACCTTTTGACCTTTCAGTGTAGACTGATCCTGCTTACAGGACAAGTTGATTATACCGGAATATGGAGAAAGTAGTCGCCGTTAGAGAGTGAATGTTTTCCCCTTTAGACGTTTATAATGGTTTTGACTGGTATTCGGAGGTCCCTTTTTTGGAAATTCAACCACCGTGCCGAATTTCACAGATGTTGGAAGTCAGCACTCAGCATTTGAAGGAGCCGGTTCATCAATGACTGCTCAACTGGCGATAATTTCAGGAAGCTGTTCAGAAATAAGGCATACAAAAACTAAAACGCATTCAATATGAGCTACATAAACCTGTCTTTGCTAGTCTATCTTTTCATCCGTGGTCTTTGGATAAGTATACAACAACAACGACTGCCTCTGAGGGAGAAGCAGTTGCGATGGTAACACTGGCTCCAGTTATCAGGAAAACCAATGGAAGAGGAATGATAGATATGATTTATTTCTATACTAAAAGATGAATGATAAAATATGACAGCACAAAATTAAACCATAGATGTATTAAGACCAGTGGCAGTCCACCCTAGCTACGTCCATCCATCCATCAGTGCAGTCAATCCGATGTTTGTATATTTAAACAAGCCTGACAGCAATGTTGGCTCCCTTTCACCACTCAACCACTGACCACCCACAGCGGTGGTAAATGTTGCCATAAAATGATTGATTGCGGCAGTTTTACGTCAACCGTGATGTGGAATACTTAGGCCGAAAAGCTTGCTGTAGGTCGGCGCCAACGCCGCCATCATCAGTACACAGTGGTAGGTAAGCCTGTTTGTTGCTTGTAGGGTTGTTGCTTTCAGAATTTGTGTAGCTGTGTAAATGCTCGACGAACACGCTATGCCATTTCAGGGGAATCGTCCACGTGCCTGCCTATTTGCACGCGCACGTGAGTGTGCTTTTGAACGATGATATGTTTCTTCCTGGCACGAAATGTAGTTAAACAAAGATTGTGAAATCTACAGCTAAAAGGTTACTGTTTTCACTTATCACTCATGAACGTTTTTATTCATTAATTCGTTTATTTTAGCTGTTCGTTGGACAGTTTTTTTGCGCGTATTTTTTGGGTCCGCTTTCAGGGAGCAAATCATTTCGAATAATATAGACTATCAGCCGATAGTCCCACAAACAACTCTCTAGTAAACTTAGTTTCTCTTGAATAAAAGAATGAAGAAATCCTGTGTTACGAGGTTTTGGTCGGTCGCAACAACAGAGTCTATCGTTAAGACTTATGTCACATATCATCAGTTGTTCTAAGGTGCCGAAATCCACAAGTTTTTGGCCACCATGAGTAATATGACGAGACCTGCCTTGCGTATGTTGTCGCAAGTAACAGGAGGCGTAGTTTTTCTATGGGGGAAGGTAACGACTGAAAAACAGAGCTGAATGACGAAATATAAAGCTCCACCAGCATGACATTAGCTTGGAAAATACTCTATTTTTATGCGCCTGGGTTTAATTGTCTACTCCGTCATTTCAGACAGCCCAAATCCCTTAAAGGCCAAGTGTTGATACCTCCATATTTGCCAAATTGTTCATATAGAAACTATTGTTGTGCCACTTAACCAGGGAGATAAAATCCATCATTTACAGCTGCACACTTCTCGTGCATGAGCGATGTTTTTTACAACCTAAGTGATTTCTAAGGGACTAGAGAAGGAAAACTTGTAGTTCGTTAGTCACCTTGCCGAAAAAACAATCAAATTTAGGTTGTTCGGATGTTCAGAATAACGGCAATCCAAACAATAAATAAGCTTCATTAATGGTCATTTGGGGGCCAAATGTTTGCCGCTGGGTTTTCTAATGCTAAACCTAAAAGCAAACGCTGCTCCAAAGTAAACAACTGTCTGAATGCTCCAAAATGGGTCTAAATGGGCCTAAATGATACTATTAGTCGACCGACCAATAACATTCTAATTAAGCGAACTTCTATACAATAAACGAAGTACTTATGTGGGAAAGTGATGAATTATCTCGAACTGACTGTCTTATACCTTCATCGTCAGTAGCGCAGCACTTCTAGTTTACGGGATATCTGAAAATACACAAAAACGCAATTCAGCGTCCAGCGCGGAATTCCCTGAGGTAAACTTCAATTTTACCGAGTAAAGGGTGTTTGAACTTGATCCACTGATAGATACTGAATCTATTCAATTTATCTTCTGACCGGAAAAATTCGCCTCAGTGAAAATACAGAGAGCTGAAATAGTCCAACACCTTGAATATCAAGATAGGCCTTTGTCTCAAATGATTTTAAGGTGAGCTTTTGTCGGTCAGGTTTGTCAGGTATTTCATTAAGTATAC
>SJOL01006465.1:1170095-1230584 GCA_004794785.1 Opisthorchis felineus
GAATATTCGGCACCAAGGTAAGAACAGCATAGCATGAAAATGATAAAATTATTCTATCTAGGTTCAGAAGACCTCCCGAGATACACGTCAGTGGAATTTGTACACAAATAAATGAATTTGCTACGCGTAGGAATAACTACATTCAAGTAAGAAAACACACAACTGCGGTAGTTGGAAGCTCCGGCTGGCATTGTTATTTGGTATTTTAATGTTGACTGGAGGTAGAAGATAATATAAAATATTGGCATATTAATAATTTCATCTGGTAGAGTACAACTTGGTCCACCACAGTCTACAACTGCAAATATGCTGGACACGCGAAGGTTTCAGTCCAACAGTAGATTTTTAGCTTGTTTGCACCGGGCATATATCTACGCACCAGTGAGAGGTGAAAAATGGCACTCTGCGGGACGCCGTTGACGGTCGGTAATGTTGAAGAACAGCGATCAGTCGCAGTTGGAAATCTGGTAAGGTGTGTACTCCCTGAAAACCTCAAACATTTGGCAGTTTTTCTGGCACTGAGACCTGTTTGGGCGATACAGAGACAAGACAGACAAGGCACACTAAGATCGAGACCATTTGCTGTTCCAGTTCTGAGGTGTACGCAGCATCACTAGCACCCTTGGCAGTATAGCTGTACTCGTCCAAGCAAGTGAAGATGATAGGTTCGTTAGCTGCGCCAAGCAGTTCAGAGTTGACGTTGTCCAAGTCACTGTTAGGTGAACACCAAATGGCTGCATCAGTACTCTCCACACCTCACAGCAGTTGTCGCTTTCGGTGATAAACTTCGTTCACGGGGTGGGCTGATTCCTCTTTTGTTCTTCTGTTTCAGAAGCTCCCTCATCTTCCTTTTAGTTTCCATCTGATGGGCTTTTTCCTTCGCTTCCCTAAGTTACTTGAATAATGGTGACCGTGCTGTATCAGATTATATATATATATATATATGATATATTCGGTTAAATGTCCACAATAATTCAAAGGTTTATGGTCATAAAAATGGAGAACGCAGTGGAAGCATCATATCTGTTCGCTAGCTGGTGTTGTTTATGAACACTTCTTTGGATTAAGCAGCTTTACTTATGAATAAGCTGTGGCCTGTCCTTGGATGCATCCTTTGAAAATCTGCCGAAACTTGGGGATCTTGTGAACCAAGGAGGCTCATCTTTGTGTGGCGCGATTTTATGTATTATTGACGAAGTACTATCTACTGAGGGAAAATACGATAGGGACGAACCTAAGAGATGTAAGAAAGAAACAGCTAGTCCGAGCAGAGCAACAGTTCACGATACAGAAAGTCAAAGTGAGTGATCAGATGGGCCAGTAAATAAATCAAGAAATATAGTGGCGGGAGAAATACATCGGTTTTTGAAGACCATAGACATATAGCTACAAGTTAAAGAAGGTCTGTACTCCAGAGCCGGGCAGTGTTTTTTTAGGAAAAGCTGCTCAGAAAACGCGAGGGACCGCACTACTTTTGTCTTATGTATTATGCTTTCCTCTTCCTAATAGGGGTTTCTGGGACGGTGAGACCGGAACAGCTGAAATCGATCAAGATGAATAATTTCGTCTATGTCAGCATGCATCTGGCTTTCTTTTACCACCAAGATGTCAGTGCGATAATTTTCCCTTTGATTACAGAATTCAGCCAAATTGTTCATCTTTTCGAAACGGAAAGGGTATTTCTGGAAATCACCGATGTTACTTGCACACTGTTAATGGTTTTGAGCCTCTAACCAACTAGCTAATCTGCAGAACGTTTTATCCTTTGTCAAGAATGTTTTAGTAATACCCATTTAAGACAACTCACGTTACAGCCAATTTCCTCCGGGAGAGTGAAACCATATAAGAATCTCAGGAAATCCTGGCGCTGTATTAGATATTCTGACGCAAGAGGTAGATCTGGAAGCGCGGACTTTACTGAAGAGTGCAGAAACATTAAAAATAGAGCAACATAAACGTCCTTCTAAATGCTACATTACGTAAACGACTTTCGCGACACTCACTTGCAGACCGATTTGGTTTTACCGGGTGACCCAACTGGATCCCGGCTGAATTTCTCGTTTATGATGTTCTTCAAATGACTGCGCTACACAAAGGCCACCTCATGTTAAAGAAATGGCTGATTTCCCGACCATTCTCTGTCAGAGACTCGTCATCTTGGCCGCGCTGAGGAATGATAACCTTTAAGAACGGAACAGCTATTAAATTATGAATCGATTGTGTGCAACCTTCGTTGTTTGGGCTCGCCCTCGCCCTCGGTAACTGGGTCTTGGCGCACATTTGAGGCTAATATCTGAAGCATGACATTGATGCCATATTTGCAAAACACTATGCTGGTTTGATAGAATAGGGCATGCTACTCTGTAAGTTTGAAGAATAACATCCTGTAGCTAAAAGGACGGTCAGTTTAAAAGGCCTTGACTGCCATAAATATCACGTTAGATTTCCAGTGTATCGATACAGCGTGAATCGCATAAACCCAGTGGAGGCCGAGTGCTGGTGCTTTGCGTGATACAGTTCCAAGAACGAAACAGGGGTTTGTTAATAACAAGCAGCTATTCATAAGAAGCAAACCAAGGAGAAAATGAATAAAATGCTCCACCTGGTCACTGTGCAGGCTGTACAGCTGCACACGATCTGTTTACACCGTCCTCTGTAACCAGTGTACAAAATCAGTTTGCGCAGATAAAGCCCGGTTCCAACCAATTCTGTAAGTACCACAGACTTATCCATAAATATTTCAATGCATTTGCATCGTTCAATACACAGTACTCTATCTGTTACTGCATTGAATGGATTAGCAACGACGGCGGAGTTATCCTCTGAATTATCTGCATCATTGAATCCACTGCAAATTACCGGGTGATTTCGATCCAGATACTCGACGAAACAGACCACAGACACCAATATTAAAGTCCGGCAACAGGATCGATTCGACTAACAACATATCTGTGACCCTCTGGCTATTGGTATCCACAATTATGAAGGCCGTAGTGACCGAGAGAGTTACGGCTACTCTGGAATGTCACACAGTTAGAGCTCTGGAACAAAATGGTTTCCATCAAAAGTGCTCATGAATATAGCGTTGACTGCCAACCAGGGAAGACCAGGAAATATTATATATCTATTTATGCCGGAGTCGATTTAACTTAACAAAGCATTCTATCACGCAATCCACCGTACTATTCTCTTCAAACCCGAGGCATTTGGAATAAGCGAAATGTTACCAGCAGGTACCACAAAGCCCCTCCACGGAAACTCCCCAAAGTCCAGAGTTTGGTGGCTTCTATAAAGGACAGTGTAAATGCGGTGTAGTGTATCCTAATGGTAGGTCCTGCGCCTGGTCTATCTGTCTGAATTTGCTAACGGCTCACCTCCTGACTCTACCCGAAATCGGTACTGTTTACTGAAGGCAAATTTTTGACAGCAATCTCATTTCTGGGGGTCACTCGAGTCCTCATATACTGGTGCTGATTCTATTGTCCGTGTATCCACGCGCAAAGCAGATTCGTTGCGCCAGCGAGGAACTTATGCCTACTCCCTAAGAAGTCAGGTCTTGTAACAGGGTCCCCAAGTAAGTAAATTCGGTGGCGATACATACGGGAACACCAACTGTTTTCTGTAGTACATTTGGGTTTCCGTCATTGAGAACCTCCAACTTGGACTTCTTTGTTTAGCGATTGGAAATTTTGTGTCGAAAATCCCTATCAGACTTTGAACGTATCCATTCAACCACACAACATGTAATCTATGCAAGTTTGACAATTCTGGCTAAAAATTGATCAAGCTGCACCTCCTGTCGTAATGAAAGCCAGCCAGCGAACTGAGTGACACTGAAAGTCTCTGCAGAGGATCATAGATCTCGGTGGATCCCGTGAAAGATATCGGTGACTTCGGATCGATCGGATTATTGTCTATCAAATCAGGATGTAGCAATCGAGAGAGTTCTTTCGACACACACATCCGAGGTATGAATCAGGCACACCAGTTCAGAAAACTAGACTGGTGGACGAATTTTTTCCTTTATGAGTAACGCAGGAATGCATTTCCACCTTTTATGATCTTTTCACCCTCATTAACCGGTTTTAGGGGCTAATATGACACTCACAACAGAGAGATTCAGTAGAGTCTGTCGTAAACACCAACTTGCTTTGTAATTGAGTATATCTCGCAACCTAACACTCGCTTCAAACATCTAGCTTATCTGTAGCAATAACACTCGGGCACTTGTTTTTGTGACCCTGTTGGGTTTTTTCAAACTCGTGATTTTTCTGGTGCCTGAAGCACTGTTTTTTAGTTAACTCGTATAGTTATCTAGATAAAAAGATGGGAGATTAACGAAGTAACACCTAAGACAGCATATCTGCTAACACAATTGCTCTGACCCGGCAAGTCCAAACAACCAGCAAACCTCTAACACTTGTTTCACCGTAGTTTCCATTGATTGGTAAATTCTAGACTGCCTGTGCATGTATGTTGTCAACTCAAACAACTTTCCTAAATCTGTTCAACAGATTCGTGCTAGCTTTATACTTTTCCCTTATTTTCATCTGGAACTGCGAAATGGGCTACTATGGTCATTAGTCTACTATGGATTCCCCAGCAAGCTTTGGATTCGCTGTCAAGATAACCTACACCACTGACGCGGTGATGTTTGCATGACCAGGTTGTTGGATTCGACATATGTATGTGGCTATATATACAAGCGAGAAGTTCAACTTGTTTGTCATGTCGTTTGGTAGGAAAACTATTTTACACACTCCGTTTGGGGAAGGTTGTCTTCAATGCACACAGGAAACACTGCGCCCAAACCCACAGAGCGGAGACCACACGCAGACAGGCTGCCTGACAGCCGCTCTACTGCCCACCACAACGTAATCTCCATATAAATGTGTCTCTTCCCCAAGCCGCTCGTCGATCACCCACCTTGTCGGCGAAACCAGAAGAAACTAACTTTCACCAGCTTACATACGAACAGAAACGGTAAACAACGGTAGCAGTAACACACTCATCAATCAGTGTCCACAGAACAGCACACAACCCATGGTGCAACCCGTAGTTCGCCTGCAGACAAACGTGTGTGGTCACACGGATGGGTCCATCATATGTACACAAGGAAGCATACACAGTCGAAACGCACAAACTGATGAATTTCGTTTCTGCATAGCTCGCATGTTTTGACATCCGGACTAAAGATGAAAACAAAATATTTTCGGTTTTCACCTGAAGTCGTTGTGAATTTGTTTTTTGTGCGGGGACACCAATCGTCCACAGCGTGGATGCAGTATTCGGTGTAACTTTTCCCCATTGTCCAATTATTGTGCTATTCACGTTGTCCCCGTTGTCGCTCACTTTGAAAATACCGTGTTGTTTACATCAATCGTAGAAATGTGCTTTAGGCTGCTTGGGATGTTCAGCAATAGGCACAAAAGATAGTTTCTCAATTCAGATTTAGTATTCTAACAACTCTTCGTTATCTTTGGGGTGCGTAGTGTGTCTGCGGAGATCGCGTACATTTGCCATTGTATTTTTGAGAGTGAGAAGAAGTCTAAAATGTTCTACTTACACTTGGAAATACTATGCATTTTAGTGTAGCCGAAAGATGGCTCAAAGTTCCCGGGTGCAATAGGAGATCAAATCTTGCCCCAAAAATAGAAAAGTATCTTTCGAGGCAAGAGCTCAAGCATAGTTGTTACCCATCCGATACCAATAAAACGCTTGACGGTTGTGCCCATTTTTGTACCAGGGTGGAGCACTGAAGTAGTGTATGACACAGCATTTTCGGTTTTTTCTAATACTTGAAAACTTGACAGTTTTCGGGCGGTATTTGACGACAATCTGTGAGGAGGGTACCAGCGGATACTTCTTGGATTCGTGGAAGGCAATCTATATACTGAGGCAAGTTGGCGGGATTATTGAATCTGTACGACCAGTATGCTCACTGATTTAAGGTTCTTCATATAAGATCCACATTCACCTATTAGACAGTTGACACGTTTTCACATAGCAAACTGCTCACCGTCATCATCAGCAACAGGGGCTTAAAAAAACCGCATACTTGTTTCACAATGGTTTTAGCTGCCACAGTTTCGCTCGCTGGTGATCCGAGTAGGTAGGGGTAGATAGCTACGCATTGAAGGTGGTAGCTGATATAAATGGTGCGTCAATACAGGGGTGTCAGTGAACTTTTCACGGCGGAGATCGGGAGGGGAAGCTATGCACTGAACGCAACCGCCTGGATACATGTCCGCCATTGAGCGCCTGACTGGGACATGTCTGACAATGTCTCGGGGTCCCCGTCCAGAAACAATGACCGGAGCAGCTGAGTTTGATGGTAATGGCTTTTTTACTTTGTTTTCAAGTGGTTTTTGACTTTCTCTTACTCGTTTCCATCCTTGCGGGGTTGTGCGAAAATGGTTCTTCCAGGAAGTCGGTTAACTGGCATACGAAGCACGTGACCAAGGCAGCGAAACCCATGGAGTTTGATCGGTCCATCCATCTTGGGCGAGTTATTTCTTCCGAAAACCATCCAACGTACTTCAACTTTACTGATCCAATGTGGTCACCACACTTAGGCAATACTCGGAAGACATCAATGGTCAAACACTGAAAAGTTTTGACGTCCTCAAGGCTCAGCGGCCAAAGTTCTGACCCATATAACATGGAGCGCACCGCAGCATTGTAAAGACGCCCCTTGACGGATAAGTTCATATCAGGCCTAGGCTATTGGTGATGCAATTTCAAGAAAGCTGCTCTGGCCTTCCAAGTCTAGACGGAAATATCGTCATTGGCTAGATCACCGTAGCTGACTCAGCCACTCATGTAGATAAATTTGTCCACTACCCCAATCGGCTCACCCGCAACCATGAGGCTAGGGTTCAAGCTCACCCAGACCTGCAGCAGTACTCTACACTTTGCAGGTGTGAGTCACATGCCAAATCGTGAGACAGAATTATTTATATTTACTCTCTTTTGCATTAAGATGGCGTAAAATCCAAAATCTGCGAACTCGATATATGTGAGCGAATGCTCTGGGACAATTTTGACCCCACAGCTATGAAAGGCTGCGAGTGAGTGTTTTAGGATCATATCAGTGACAAAGTTGAAGAGGAGGGAAAAAGTACACAAGCTTGCCTGACACTCAAATGAGAGCTTCTCGTAGATTTTTACGTCCGCGGTGTTTGGCTTACAGTGCTTTAAGGAGGGCCGAGAATTTATGGGGGACACATTTGCCCCATAAGCAATGCCACAGTGCCTGACGGTCCACAGAGTCAAAGGCGTACCTCAAGTCAAGGGATATCATCATTGTTAGTCGTTGGGAGCAGTGTCGCTGCTCGAGAATCTGTCGAAGGGTGAAAATTAATCGAGGCATCCCCTTGCAGGAGGGAACACAGCTTGGTTTTCACTGATTTGTCTATTCCTGTGCTCAGTAAACCTTCGACGGATAAGAGCAGCGAGCATTCCCCATGTTACAGCGATCACATCGATGCCACAGTGGTCTTCACACAATGTTTGCGTGCCAGTTTTGAAGATACGGGTGACTGTCGACGTTATCTATTCTGCAGGCGCTTCTGGTTTACTTCATAGTGCGTCCATAAGATCTGTCAGATGCTTAACCAGGAGTTCTCTCCCTTCTTTGAAGATGACTGGATACAGACAGTCAGGTCTTGGGGGGTTGGTTGAGGTCCCCTACCTTGGGCTTTTGACTTAAAAGTCTGACCCATTTTGTAATGGAGGGATGTAGGGTTTTATCGGGGACTCTGCCTCTAGCCTTTGACCCACAAGTCTGACCCGTGAGGCAGCGCGTAGCAGGGTTTACTTTGAGGACCCTGCCCGGAGCCAGTGGCTAAATAGTCTGACCTGCTCGGCTGCAGGGGGTTAGCCTAACCCAAGGGTGTAGGGTGTAAGGCGTTACTACCTATCCATCTGCCTCATACTGCGACTGCGCACAGAAGGTGCTTTTTGAGGAGCACCAGACAATTTGGCTTCAAAAGTATTTCAACCGCATTTAATAACACCCAGGCGGTCACAGTTAACCGCCGGACGATATGGGTATACGGATTTTAAGGCCGAAATTTTCTAACCCGTCCTTTCTCGGGGGAAGGATGCACCACTGATTCCATGAATGTGAACATACTGGTCGCCTGGGGGAAACAACTCACTGCGTCCATAATTCTATCGCAGAGGATAGTACGGTTTTACTCCCAGACTGCCTCGTGGTATGGCTGATCGTAGCAGGGGGTCTCGCTGCTTTTGTTATGCCTGCTCCAATTTGACCTCCCTGGTATGTTTGCGCTTTGTGGAATCAACTTACGGCGAGCGTAGCTCACGGGATCATTGCAGCACTCAAGCCCGAATACCACGTCAAGGTGGCAGCCTTAGGTCGGATTAGAAAACTACTACTGATGTCTGGTTCTTATTAAGAGAATCCAAAGCACGTGACAAAAATTTATTCCCGTGCTATCAGAAATTGTTTAACATTCCTGAATTAAGTAACAAAGCAACCATGTGATCGATTTTTCTTTCCTATTTGACGACCTCAAAACGAAAGCACTAAGAACGAGTATCAAGTTACTGACGATGCAACATGCTTGCTGTGAATTCGCCAAATGCCAATTCCTCTACACAACGAATGGGTTCTACATTTAAACATCTTTACCTTATTCGTCTGCCTGTCCATCTTTGAACGCACTGTCAGTATATTAGCAATGACGCACGCATGTTAGCCAACGAAAATAACTGAGCCATATTTCCCACCGCTCAGTCAAAATACGGTAATGAAGCCTAGTGCTTGTACATCACACAGTTCTCAGCCTAGATAGCTCGAAATAACGTGTTTTACGCCTTAATGATGATCTTTCATTCATCCGAGAATTAATCTTCTGGCACAGATCTACCAGGGGTTGTTGTGGATACATGTTGACCATTGCAGGCTGGGAATATTCTTTGGGAGCGAACTTAGGTACTTCAACACGGAGCGAAACCTCCATTCTTAGGGGAATCTGGCAGGGTAAAGAAAGAAAAAACGGAGGAACTATTGGATTAAACGGAACATTTGAGCAGAGGTAAAACGCATGGAGTTTGACCCATTAATTTTGACTCGGTTGATGTGATATCGATTGGTCTAAGGAGGATGACACATACTGTTGTATCATCCAAGTTGCGTGGCCCCTTTATGCAAAATATGTTTTCTTAACAGATGCAGCAGTGTCAGAGAAAACCTACATTTTCTTCAATGCCACTCAGGACGACAAAAAATGCGCTAACTTGCCAGAATTATTCGTTCAACACTTCTCTAAAGTTAAAATGAAAACCAGCTACCGGAATCCACTTAGATTTACGAGTTTGCAAGAACAGTGATATACCTATCTGAGTGCCCAACTAAACGTATTTCCTGTTCAGAAAAAAATGTCACAACGAGTTAGGTTTAGTATGAAACGTGATCGGAGAAAATGACAACGACCAGATATTTCGGCAAATGTAATCCGCGGCCAAGAGAAATAGCTAGCGGTGAAGAACCTAGTCGCTATGGCTTTTAACAGACTCAACAAATAAGGCTTACAAATGGGGCCAGGGTTAGGTTTACTGTGACGTAAAAGGTCCGGTCGAAAATCATATTAGGTGCCACAAACAGTTCAAATTACATAAAGACTAAGCTTGTTATAATGGTGCGGCTCATCCGCGCCGCACTAATAGTATGACGTTCGTAGATGGCTTTTTAGAATTAGATGTGAACTTGGGTCTAGTGAGCTGCTAGCACTTTTGCAGCCTTACTACCAGTGAGTAATTGTTGATCCTTGCAAAGGCACTGATGATAACCATGCCATGCTCTTGATATTTATAGAAAAGCTGCGGTTTACTTTCGAGCCAAAAGATGTATTTCATCAGGTAGACAGATGGATGAAAAGCTCGCCCCCATTGTTAGCGGGCATGTGGACACGCAACCAGGCATCCTCTGACCAGTTTGCATAGCTAACAGGTATGGATGTTGAGACACGTCTTCCAAATAAATGAAGACCAAATTTAGACAGTTTTTGTATTAAAGCGAAGGATGAGGACCCTGGCAACAGAACAGACTGTACTGACCGGAGGTTTTTTAGATAAAAACCCAAAATACACTGAATATCTCTCGTCAAACGACAAGCTGAAGTCTTCAAGTTTGAACCCGCTTCTTTGTATCAAAGAGCCGGGGAGTTCAATAAGGAAATACGTTTGAATCTGTTTGGCCGGTCGACCGACTCGATTGTGACCGTAGCGATGGTTGTCTGTCCACTTAGATTGGGATGTCAGTGTTGAACACAGTACTCCAGTAGCAAGGCGCTGAAAAAGTTCGAGTTCAAAACAGTTTAAGTATATGTATAACGACACCATAAAGCTGGGGCTGCGAGGATGCCTGAAATGGTTTTCCGCAGCCTTCTCGTTCACCAGGTCCCAGTAAACTATGACTAATCATCATTGGTCATACTTTTGTTTCGCCTAATGATGATTCATGACACCAGTTTGCCAGATGGCATCAGAAGACATCTGATCATCAGCTGATCCTTTGAATGACACACCTTAGTACACTGAATGTGCCGAGTTGTCAAACTAATGTGGGCGTCAGAAGTGCATTTTCATAACCACCATCTTTCCAAATAAGGCTGAACTCCGGTAAGTTATGTACTTTCATGGGGTCGTGTTTAGCTAATTCGCACTATAAGAGCAGTCCATAAGGTGGTAGAAGTTTGGGAAATCACCCACATTTTCACTGCCTTACTTTGGGTACGCACTGGGGTTCGCAAGTTTATCGGAATAAAATTACCAGGAAAAGCTGTGCAGTTTTTTATACTTATTGATTCAGAAGGCTGTGACGAACAATATCTTTTGTTTATAGCCTCCAAGTTTCTCTTCTGAGATGGCTAATTTATCGTTGGTTTGTTCACTGAGCTGCCCAGTTGCTTGTTCCCAAATGAGATTAAAGGTGATCTGGGTGAATCAAGGTGGAGTCGTTTAGCTCCGTGCTAAAGCTAAGATCCATCTACACACAATTTACAGCGGTAACCAAAATTTGCGTGGGTAATCATAGTTATCGAATAAAAGTCCCGATGGTAAAGGCGGCATCACTTGCTATCTGGAGTACGTAACTCTGTTGATCTAGAGATACTTGCCATACTCAAAGTGTAGTCAGAACAATCACAAAGGGTTGAACGACAACACTGTGTTTAAGTTAGGGCAGTTCATTTTGCTTCGGTTTTTGGCGATGTGCGTTGTTAGAGCCCTTCATTCAGGTACGCACCAGAGTTGGATTTGCCAGTGAAATTAGTGGTTTATGATATCCTGATTCTCTATGGCCGATTTGATTGTATCAGACTATAAATTCCCATATTCATTCAAAAGCGATCTGAATGGCGAAGGTTCATTCTAAAGCTGACGAATTTGGCTACACTTGAGGGGATAAATATGCATGTTTACTTACTTTGGTGACATTAGTAAGGTGACTTGTGAATCAGTCTCAGTGTGATGCGAGAGCCATAACTGTGGCGGAGGAGGGCAACCGAAATGAGGGACATGTCCGCTTTAAGTGTGGAACGTTACATTCTATTCACTAGTTAAAGACTGTTACCACACAAATGTTGCTTAATTAAACAATGATCATTCAGCGCATTCGTGTTTTGCCACCCTACGTTTATTGTTACTCCTACTAAGTATGTGGAAGTTAAAATAGCAAAAAAACATCGTTTCCACTAATCGCAGTAAACAAATCAGGACACGAGGATCGTTCATACTACAAAAATATGAGCAAAACTCCATGCTTTCTAAACATTCATTCGGACGAATTGCAAGAGAAAAGGACACTTTATAGCATTTTTAGACTAGCCCCGTTTTGTTTGCACTTCTTTACCTGAATGGCCCAATGAACCCACCTTTAGAATTCTGAAATTTAGTGAAACTTGTAGATAAGTAACGCAGGCACGTACTTTTCGAAGACCATTATGAAAACCCCCCGGAAAATGGTTTAACTCACCCATTCAAATGACGAACAAAGCCAATCTCCGAATATTCGTCACTGTAGAGTTAGTATACGAGAAATAGGGTGTTTAGACGCCTGCCGTAATTCATAAATGATAACAATTGGCCAGACGTTCGCACTATTATCAATTAGGAACAAGTGATCAGACGCCAGACAACCAACTAAACTGGTCCATCTACTTGGAATAACACCAAACAGACTTAAGAATTCTCAGCCAGTTTGTGTTTCGTTGCGCATCTCTCACGCGATTCTTAACCCCAGAGTGCACCAGTAGGGGGCATGAAAAACTTCACAGATGGCGTCAAGGGTTCGCTGAGAAACTTTCATCACTCGGATGGCTTGATGCATGAATGACAGACACTGATAATAAGGCGCTGGTAAGTTGCTACTGAGGAGCCAGCTACAGCACATGAACCAATTTGGACGCCTAGTGGACCACCCATCACCTCCGGTGCCTGCTATAACACGTGTCAATCAAGAGGCGGAGTTTCCAGCACGAAGACGATACAACACTGCGTGCTCAAAAAGTTGACTGACATCTTACGTTTACAGCACCCTGAAACTAGTGAAAGGATGCTGAGCACAATATCCGTTGTTTTTATCGCGGTTTGGAGCCCCTGACACTAAAAATGTTTAATGATGAGTAATTCCAGTTTTTACATTGTTTGATATAGAACTTGATCCCACGGCGAAGCTTGCATTCATGAAATTTAGTTTCTACTATGCCATGATTAGTAAGTTTGGCCTTGTTCGCAGTCACTAGCAGCCAGCTAGTCGCCACTGGATAAGGGCATTGATAGAACCTCCCAGACTTTGGCCGCATGGACAAAGTACACACTTCTACTGAGCCACTGAAAGACAGATGATAGCTTATTTTGCCAAAGTCTGGTAATATTTTGAAACCCGGCAATGCGAGATGAGGCAAAAATGTTTCCAGCTATGCAGGAGAACAAACAGCAGAATGTAGTGATGGTAGTAGTTCGTTAGCATTATGTTTCCTCAGTAGTCCCGATAAGTTGTATTTACGGTAATATTACAAGGCACAGGCCCTTTTAAATGTTTTGATATTGTTTAAGCAACACAATCCTGCATTTTGATGAACCGCTTGTATCCAGTTTTATTATGCGTGACTGCAGGTGGCTTGCACTCCTATAAGATTCTCGTTTTTTCTTGGTGTCAGGCTGATGACTTCACTCTTTCCACTTCACTTTCCACTCAATATTGCTCTTGTTAAAACAATCCATAATCCTGTATCCACAAAAAGGATACATGTCTCTTTTAGACCGCTCGAACAATCGATCTAAGGAGCAATTTGGTGCAGTTTACATTGTGAGCTGTTATTCTAAAGTGGCCCGTTGGGTCATACAACAGCAACTTCTTCACTATCCCCAAGTAGAATTGAGTAAATTAATTCCAAAAGAGGCTCCCTTAATGAAAAGAAATTCTCAGCGTGACACAGCTGCTTCTTACATTTACTATAAAAATACACCTCTCAAAATCCACAGAAAACTGAACCCCTTGACTGCAGGTATTTCCTTCATAACTAGTCCACCTCGACTTTTATTGCTAACTCTTCCTTGCTGAGGATGAACGAAGGTTTATAATTGCTGTTCAGTTTATGGTAACATGACTGAGGTGACTAGTTTCTCCTTACAGGTACCGGAAACTTTGTAAGTGATATTTCTGTCAACTGGGATCCCTCGCCATTTATTTATATTAGTGGATATTTTGTCAGTAATCCCGACTGACTCCTTCTGTTGATAGTGATGAGCATGGATATTTATTGGACGAATATATTACGGTGTGGAACGTTTGGGGAGTGATAAACATGGAGCTAGAGATGTTAATTGGTTCAAGTGAGTGGTCAGTGAGTAATTTTCACTGGTTCAATGCTGCGGAGTTTGTTCTGCCATGATATTCTCATCTGAAAATGTTACACAGCTACATTTATCACCTAATATGTGATACTGTGCTCGGTGTATAAGTAAACGAATACCTTTACACCCAAACGACGCGTGTAACACCAAATAGTGTGGTATGCCTATTTCACGTCCTCCTAAACTTGTCGTATCGTTCTGAGTTTAGGTGTTCTTTGGTCAGTACTATGTACAAAAAATGAGTCCGTCAGATATACGGTTCGTAAGCTTCCAGCCGGGGAAACGGCTGAGGAATTACGAAACATATGCAAGGTAATGTACTGGCTGACAAACAAGACGATGGTGTACTTCGATTCCATCCTGTAAAATGGACAACACCCATCTCTGTCAGCCATACAGTTCCAGTTTACGGTACAATATAGCTGGAACGATGGAGCTACATCGCATTTGAAGGATTGCTGTAAAGCAGAGCGATGACACACATTACGCGTTGTAGGCATTTCAGTTAAAAGACTGAACCATTCATGCTGAACTTCCATGCATCGGTTTCTACTTACCGGAGCCACACTGCCGTAAGCTGTGGCTGCATGTAAACTTGCTCATAAATTTTAGAAGCTAGTGATTTTGCAATTGATGTTTTTCACCTCCACTTAACATCCCCGACATCAAAGTCTTTTGCCCATAATGTGTCTTCTTTATGACAGGTTTGTTTAAGGCGGACTAAGGCTATGACTAATATTCGATTACAGTAAACTACTTTTCCACCTTTAGGATTCTGTTTAACATGGTCTGGATGCATCTTGTTATTTGTGGTATTCGTTGGGTATTCGAACGAGAACAGGCCCTCCACGACCCTACCAGATGTCTATTACGGACAAGGAGTTAACTAATTTCCCCATATCTTCGCTATATTGGGGTTCATCGAAGCTTCATTAAGTGAGGTACAATCTCTGAATTTTTAAGCTCTTTTTGGTGCAGTCACTTCTGGAAACAAGGAATTTCAGTTTTGCTACGGCCTGTAATGTTTGTTGGCTCAATACATTCCTTGATTCTGAGCTCTCTGGTACGGAGTGAAATACTCTCACCCTCCTCAGAGTTGGTGAGTCGTTTTCTGCATGCTGGCTAGTAAAGGACAGCTAGGCAGTTAATGGGGCAAGGGGGTGGCGAATCTCGAGCTCTGGTCAATCGATTGAATATTTCTTGCTACTCTGTGAATCTTTAAATGTTGAAATAATATCAATCAGCAGTTAGAACTCGCGTTTTCTCTAGTTCTCTGAGACCATGTTAACCAGTCGATTCGAGGTTCCGTTACGTCTAAAAGAAACTTTATGTGACCTTTGAGTTACCTTAGATACAACATATATGCCATACTCCTCTATTGACCCAGAATTCTGTAATGAGACGAATAACTCCTTTCGTGGAAAATGCAGAAAATTTCGTCTCATTCTCACTGAAATTGGGTACTGACGAGCTAATATAAAATACGCGCGTTTAACAGTTTCCGCCTTCTAACAGAGGGAACACTATGCAGCGCGAGAGTGATGGGAAGATTTTCAACTTTTAGGTTGATTTATTCTTACTGATGTTTGCTTTTCGCACAAAGAGTTTCCGCTATTAAAGTTTGGTCCCTGCGTGCAACGGCACTTTATGGGGTTTGTGTTACGCTACACCGAAATAGATTTATTTAATAACCAGTTGATAATTGTTAAGTTCAAAACAGTTTTCTTCTCTTTCGAGTTCATCGGTCATGAGTAAAATGCCGACCTGCAAAAGCCATATTGGAGACCACTGAAGACTAAGAAAGGGTTTTCAATTCACTAATCAGACTGATGTTGAGAACTTCGATCGTCTTGATGACAAAAATGGAACAGCATTAATACAAGTAGTATGCACGATGAATCATCCTGAAAACGAACTCAGGAAATTATCAATCCCTTTGACAGTGCACCAAACAACTTGACTGTCTTACTGGCTGATTTTTAAACACCTATTCCATCTCTTGTATTTATCACCACCACTTAGTTGGTCAATGAAAACCCCTTTTGGAGCTAATCAGGTAGATCTGCGATAAGCACTCACTTTCATATTAAGCTGGTGTTGACGGGAGACTCAGCTAAAATTCGCGGCAGTGACATAGTTACGATATTCTTTCGCCCGGTTGTTCCACATTGACATCATTATTGCTGTTGAATTTCATTATAAAACATGGGGCAGCTCTTTATCAAGGCATTCGGTTGAAGAGTGTAGTAAATGAGAGATTCAGGTGAATTTTACCTGAATCTCCCATCATCATTCACTTATTCGTATTCACCTTTTTGCGCAGCCAAATAAACATTTTCCGTTTGTTTTATTCACCCAATGTGTCGCTGCAAAGCGCATTTTTATGTTTCTCTAAAAAGTGTTGGTGATAACTGACGAGAACATTAGGGTAACGTTGCAGCCATGGATTCACTACTTCGTCCAACGAAAATACAGTCTACCGGTTGGTACATTGAATCGACCATCGGTTTTTCAATAAGAATCGGTGCACATTGTTACAGTACACGGAGCCGCCACATGTACGCATGTTCTGTCAGCCTCTCCTATCCCCATTTTAGATTGAAAATCTTGAAACGTATGTGTCTGGACAAACCGGATGGAGACAGCGACCATCCTTTGTCGGAAAGTGTCCTGAAGTGAGTAGTTTGAGATCGAGGTCCTAATTTGGACAGCCGGTAAACATTTAAAAGTAACCAATGACGAAAGTTTTACAGCGAATGTTTTACTGAGTTGCTTTTCTAGTGAAAACATCAACCCTACGGGTTTTATTTCTCGGAACATAAGGCACCTCAGCGAGGACTGCTTCTTCCATCGCAATATTACTCTAGAACATCCTCGTGTTTTAGATGATAACAGAGAACAAAACACTAGAGGGCATCTGGATTGGGTATACTACATTTCAAAAGTTAACTTCAATTCTTTATCGTGATCCACTTGTACTATTCGGCTGTTTTATAAAAACAACTGGCTACTCACTGTCCTCGAAAAACCTGAGTCAACTAATAATAATGTGCAGTAAATCATCCTTGTTCAGCCATGCACATCAAAATGCTTTATTGTGGTAGTAAACTGTATCAGGTGCAAGTTGTTTGGTGCTCCGTAGGCAAATTGTGAAAACACGGTGGGTCTTCGCCCATGCATTCGGCACTGGAGCGCGTCGTTACTACCGTCTTGGCCCCAATTCACCAAGTATTTCATCGACTTGCGCAGGCTTCGCTCTTGTCCAAAGCTCTGACACTGTCTGTTAACCTATAGTATATCAAGTCCGCAAATTCCGTTGATAGCGTTGCTAGGTACAGGATTTGGAGGTTTAGCGTAGGAAGTCCAGTGTTTCTACAGGCCTTGGTTAATCCTGGCAATATGTTTTTTAGACCACAGCCTAAGGACGGCAGCTGTGCACATGAAGCCCATAAGTGAGCTCGACGGACGCAGTGTGCTACAGAGAGCCATTAAACTGCTATGCCACCCAGCTTGTTGGCAGTAACTCACTGCAGTGAATGCATTTACGAATACTACTGGTGACATACCGCAAGAAAACAATGGTTCTGAAGCAACCACGAACACTGGCATGGTCAACAGAGCTGAAAATAGGCCCCAAAACGCCGGTGTTTGTACGTTTTTAGTGAGCTTGATAAACAAAGGGTTACCCACTCGTTCTCCTCCGAAGCTATCTTTTTATGCTTACCACGCACTGAAAAGATGAATGAGTCGTTCCTAATCGTAACAATCTGTGCAGCACATTAGCTAGCCTATGCGGCATATGATGCAACGCCATCAGACTGGTAAAAAGTTTAGAGTTGGCTAATGCTGAAATTTTCGGGCTTTAGTTGCTACATTTGACCAAATTATGCGGTAAAAGTTATATATTTTAACCTGCCAACACTTTGTCACCCCGTATCCATGGTGTGCTTTATCAGCCACATTATCCGGTGTACTGCGCGTTCCTAAGTGGGGTCTTATAAACTTCCTCGTGGTAGCCAAAAGGCAGCTTGGTTTTCGCCCACTGTACTGAGGTAGTATTTCTAAGCCGCTGTTAAAAATTAGGACAGTGAGCTACATAGACTTCAATGTTTCAGAGCTTTTCAGATGACATCTCTACTTCCCTATAAGGATTCTGTCTAGAGCACCTAGAGAGTTGCTGTCGACCATGATGTCGAATTTCTATTTTTCAAAACTTGCGTACGAATTAAAGATTAAAATGTTTGTCTATTGCTGTAAAAAGTGTGAGGATCTTTCAAATAAAACCAATTTCAGCTCTCTACGTCTGGGATGTCTGGTATAATCTAAAAATATATATTAGGCGTCGCGAACGTGTATTTCTTTCAGGTGTTTTTGTGTTGAATTACGTGTACTGAGGCACACGAACTCTGCCGGTTATACGCACCCACCAATTATTTCTAGCCAAGTTGTCGTGTCATTTGGCGTCGTGGAGCCTAGGTAAACCATTTCCTTTGAGTTTTTGTCAAAGCTAGACAACTGATAGGCATGATACACGGAAAGATATATCTGTCTGCTTTACCAGGTGCGAAAAGCCTATTCATTTATCCATCCAGTAATGGCAGGGGCCAGACCACAATGCTTTGTCTAGATCTGCTACTCAAGTAAGTCGGTAAAACTTGTGCCAAATTAAAATGTCTATCCCTTCGAGCTTTGGTTTTCACATTTCTAGTGACTTCCGGTTGTCTTTTGTGGACGATTGTTCACGAAAATATACTAGACCATTTACTTTTTACCCACAGCTGGCACATTCAATGGTCCTTCTCTCAATTAAGCAGCAGCTGGAACACGCATAAGAAATCAATTAATACGACTTCCATGCATGCTAACTAAATGGCCACTCTCGGCTTTGACAATAGAATCATCGTACTACGAGTGTTGCGGATATGTTTGACAGAATTGTTATGTAGAAGTTTTCAGAGAGCAAGTATCGGCTCTTGCATATCATTCGAGTCAGCCACTTAGGCTGTCTGTAAAGCAATAAAAATGTGCTTTGTTGAAACAGTCCAGCTATGAACTGGACGACATGCGAAGTTTTTTCCATTCCCCTTGGGACAAAACAAAGTTTATCACACATTTGAAGAAATGCCACAGAATGATTCAGAAGCAACGTATTAGGCGCGGAAAACTGCGCCAAACATCGGAAGACTTATAAACATGCCAAAAAGCCTATGTTTTGTTAGCCCGCACAACATTCGCTGTTATTTCATTTAACCGGAGATACATATCGCACGGTTTTACTGGAATTCATGGTAAACTAATTTGAGCCAACTGCACATGAACGAAAGGTTAGAATGTTGGTATGTCAATGTTGGATATGAACCCAGCAGACATGGAGCCACAAAACAGGCAGTGCTCAGGTCTGCAACCAGTGATAGCTCTGCTGCGAAGCGGGGCGCTATAAGCATCCACACTCCAGAAAGCTTCCCAGAGTAAAGGTAGACACTCGTGACACTGCTGCGATCAAAAGTTTTCCATAGAAATAAAAAAGCCCGAAATCACCTCATAACACAGCAGGAGAACGCCAAAGGCCCGCGTTTTGTTTCACAATGGTTAATATAAGCCTTCATCATATCTGTAAAGACTGCACTACACGTAACTATGTTTCTAAAACTGATGAACATCAATCTTGCTTCTTTCTGAGTCTTGTAGTTTTCGGCCACTTTGCACGTGAAAATTAATTAGAATGCTTTGAAAATCTGTGCGCTGCTGTACTCAAGGGGCCATTTGCTTTTCTCAGTGACATCCGCGAGCACACAGGTTCACAGGATCAGAAACGTATGTCAAGGGAGATAGGTAGGAGTGGGCCATATTGCCCTTCTCAAACAAAGCACATTTGCCACCTGACAACATGCAGAATAATCCGGGCCCTGCGATTTCAACTGATAGTGGTAATTTTGATAATCCATTGCCTACGAACGTGTGTCACGTGGGCGGAAGTCGCTTCCGAATCATTCTGTTGTATTGGTTGATTTAAACAGTTCCAAAGTCGGGCCTCTACATCCAAATTTCTAGCAGGAAGGTGCGGCTTAGTCCCGCAGCTATACCAGGGCGAAGCTATACCCCTCCTAGTCAGCCTAATGGATTCCCACAATGCGGTCGCATATAACTACGCGGGAAGGCAAAGATGTGACATGGTAACCAGATTCCAGCAATTTTTCACTGTAAGGCCTTCAAGCTCCTCTAAAATCAGTTCTGATATCATTGGTTCGATCCACCGACGTACAGTGCTCAATAATAGCCCACAGAAGTGGTCCTATGGGATCTTCAGCTACGCCAGGAATATCTCTTTATGGTTTTGAACACACAACAGTCTACAACCCTCCTCGGTTATTTGTTTCCTGCATCTCTTGAGATGCTCATTTCACTTAGCGGATCCACCCAAAGACAGTGAGGAAGTTGGACGTCATATGTATGAAAAGACGAGCCCTAGTACACTGATTATCGTTGGATATTTGCGATGAATTATTAGTTTATCATTCACGGTTCACAGGGGCATATTTTTAATAAATTTGCTTAACTCAGACAAATGGGTCATCTGGTTTAAGCGGTGGTCGACCGAAAAATCACAAGAACTCCTCAACCGAATTATTAAAATATTGGGTGGTCAGAGGACTACCGATGTAAATCAAATTTCGTTTATCAGATAACAACCGCGGACAACACATGTTTCTAGCTGACAGATGTGTTCACTGATAAATGAAAGGCTGTTGATCTGTCACAAATCATAGGCGAGAGCGCTAAATTTTGCCGTACTTCTGATGAAGGACGGCTTTCTCATTTCTGGTTGTCAAAGCAAACATTTAAAGAGAAATGTAGCGTGTCATTACATCGCGCAAGAGAACTGAACAAACTCGTCAGTGGAATCCGCGTTGTAATGTTTGTTCAAACTGTGATCGACCGAAACAAACGGCTATCCTACCTTAATCAAAATGCTCGGACTTCCTACAAAGCGATAACACGGCTACCGAAGGTTGCGAGTCTACCGGATTACAATTTACCGGATCTCGTACATTGACTACACCGGTAGAATATTTTGTGGGGACAAGTCAGTGTACCCAGTGAACTGTGTAATCTTCATGGGCAACATGGTTGACTAACAGTACCTTTTTGCTAAGCCCCTCAATAAATTGACGTGTCTGGTAAAAGAAAGAAAAGCAAGATAGATTTCAAATTCGTCATGTCAGATATTGTTCTGTGGATTGACTGTTGAGTGCAGCAGCCATAAATAAGAGCACCCAACTGCGAAGCTCATAAAATATTTGTAAGACCACGGAGGTTTGATAGCCCATAATGGATAACTTTAATCAATAATTCCTTACTGATGGAAGTTAGAGTGATAGTATTTAACATCTGAGTTTACATCTGATGCCCGCACAAATGATTTTATCGATACACAGCCATCTCACTCTGCTCAGGTCAGTCTAATTTCTCGGGTGAAAGGTAAGCAAATCCAATTTATTAAGTGAAAACCAATAAAAGCCTCCGTTGTTGTAAATTTAAAAAAATTTCTTGGGTTGTTTGGTGCCATCAATCTTCTGGTAGACGGGTGCCAAAATCAAATCTCGGCAAAGTAAAGGTTGAATGTCTGTCTCAAATTTAGTTAGATTTATTTAATTGCCCTATTATGTTCCGAAGCTAACGAACGATTTGCCAAAATGGAAAGTTTATTGTTTACGTAGTACATTTTGCCTATCGTTTTGCTGCCGGAAGATTTTCGTGTGTCGCTTGGGGCAGGTAGCTTAAAAACGGATTACGGTACTGAGACATGAAAATGGTTTTGAGATGTGGTTTTTGAAATATTGTCCACCAAAAGTCGATTACAATGAAAAGCCAAGGTTTTAAAAGACCACAGAAAACAGTAGTTCATGTATTTTCAAAAGTGCACATCCCCTTTAAATGCAGGTAAATGTGAAGCCAAAGGTAAAACATTTGCGCTGACAACGCCATCTGGTTTCATTATTCCGTGCTTTAGACATAAATGGTATGAAGTGATTCCTCAAAATAGTTTTTGGACCTTTTTCGACGTTTAGTAACCCAGCAAGTCCTGGTAAAAATGTACTTTCATATTCCTCTGCAGAGTTAATGGTCACAAACTATCTTACTGCAGAAGATAAAGTATGAAATAGGTTTTTCCGATACATCGTATGAAAATTCTGGGAAGTTACAAAATCACGGTGTGAATTTCCTTGTTCGCCTTAGTATAGTGTTGGGGGCTTTCAACATCCGAGTGCATCCAAATGCACTGATGAAGTCGTACATAGTAGTTCTACCTCAAAAGCACTAAGCCGAGTTCGCCTGAAATCCAATCCCAAAGCGATTATCATCTGTATGTGGTCGTAGTGATTGTTAACCACGGGTCATCGGACTGTCTACGCAATGGGACTGAACAGGCTATAATCCGACATGATCTTCTAACGTGTTTTTCACAAAACAGGTAACAGTCCAATTAGGAAGAAATAAAGCTGCAAACGGAAAAGGTCAGTTGGAGCACTATTATCCCAATGATGACTTCTGGTCTAAAAACTAATGGCGCTTACTAGTGCATCGTTGTACATGGTCAGATATCACCAGGGTTTACTGCAGCTGTGGGATACCACCTGACTAATAGAACAGTCGAAATTTCTACAATCATCCTCTCTGTCTCCAGTTCTGTCTTACTTTAGTGTCTATCGTGAAGTTAATGAGGAAAATGTCTGGAGGTTTACTCTCTAACATCTTTCAAAATACTCTTATCGTTGTTCTTATTGCGTTGATGTGGCTTCGCATGATCGCAAAATTGAGCGAATAGAAGCAGAGTGCCACTCATCTGTCAGCACATAGCCAAAGGCGATTAGCACTTCTGATTTAATAAACGTATTCAAGCATGCTTAAGAAAATCCACTTATCAGTGTGAGCACTATCCAACTTCCCAAATGTACAGCCCACTGGGTTCCATTAACTTCCGCAGAACACACAAACAAACATCAAAAATCACTTCACTGAATTTACCCTTGATGTGTTTCAGTGACAATTTATTAAGACATTCTAATATAACCCCACCCTAAACCTATGGTTCAAGAAAAGTTTTTTCTAAAAAACCCTGTGCAATTCTGATTTCGCAAAAAGTACTCTGGTGTAAATGCAACACAGAGCTAAGAATTGGTAAGAGAAATTCGAGCATCGGGTCAAAGTCTTATTAGTGCTCATTAGGAGGAATTAAGTATAAAAATTTAAAAATGTAACTAAACTTATGTATTGAGTTGAAGCACAATGAACATGGAAATCCCTTTGATCTCCGTTAAAAGGTTTTTCAGTAGGAGCGGCATCTACTTTGGTCCGAATAGTCCCCAACCCAAAGACTAATCACACGATTCACTATTTTTTGTACGGGTAAATTAGGCATTCACGGTAATTATGGCGCGTGTACCTTGGTCACAGATTGATCGAAAATGTACCGCTTGATCTTGCAGTAGAATGTGTTGTATTAGTTAAAACGTGTCATTTAATTTGTTTCGACAGGATTAACTATCACAATGTGGGTGTTTAACTTCGCTGTTGTAAGCGGTCGGCAAATGACTTTATGAAAGTAAACGTTATACATTTGAAGAATGCATTTTCCACACTATGTTAAGGTTTGGCTCTCAAGTAATTCCGTGGAGAATTACCGTACAGCAAGCTCAATGTTTTACTGTTATTCATCGTAAGCTAGTCAATGACAATTAGCGGGAGTCAACTAAGCAGTTGTAACAATTATATATTAATAATACAGATTAAGAGCCTATCAAACTTTCTGAGTGTATGTAAAAAGTGATAAATACAAGGCATCGTCTACAATTCTCGAAATACTGAACGTGTGGTTAATGGGTTAGACCGGCATGTTTAGGAATAGAATAACGTGGTTGCGGGATTTTTGTAGAATTCATGCTCACATCACTAGTTTGAACAGTCGTCCTTCTGTCCTTGGGCCTTTCTTCTCGTGAGTCCACACCAAAGGGTGGGAGCACTAAACCCGAGTTTCGCTCTTATTAGAGCTCATCAACAGTGTGTATCCTGGGCCATATAGGGGTTTGAACTCCGAGCATCTGACATGTGAGGCGAGCGTGTTAGCGCCACTCCACCATCGCACATTGGACGCACCTGAATTTTTATGTTTGAACAGCCGAGCATGTTCACATTTGAAGGATGCGATTGGTTTTCTTGAGACCCGAGCGGCCACCCAGTAACCGTCTTGGTTTTGTCGATTGATTGGCCCGCCTATCAAGACTTCCCAGTCAGTTAGCAGCACGAACGCTTTGGAACCTGCCGGACAATTTTGATCTGTTGCTGGTTGCACGATTTGTAGAATTCATGCTCAAATCACATCGCTCAAGTGCGAACACGTTCGCTTGTTTAGACGTGAGAATTCAAATGTGTCCAGCGTGCGCTGGTGGAGTAATGGTAACACGCTCGCCTTGCATGTCAGATAAGCGTTTTTCAAGGAAGGCTGTGGGAGAATATAGAGCGAAGTCGACCAGGAGTTCAGTGAGGTGCATTTGAAAACTGGTCAGTATCGTGACCAGTATTTGTGACCAACTGGAAAGCTAGCCCTCTATCGAAACTTCTATACGTCATACGACCAAGATGGATGCTACTGAATTGCAGCACACGATAACGTCAACGTGCATTTCGAAAATCAAAATGGATAGGGGGGTCATGGTTTTTCAGTGTGATAAGCAGAATGGGATAGTGAGCTCCTGTTTGCTTCTAGCAGACTTGTGCTGTTATCGAAATGCACCCGTGGGAAATCAGTATTTTATCGCATAAGGCCACGCCACCCGCACTAAATGCTGGTTTGCTTGAACCTAGTTACTAGGCCCGTAATCAGAATATGGCTTTAAAAATACCTTATGGATGCAGTGCTGTTTATGAGTATCTGAGTTTGCATTGCGCTGACGACACATGATCTGCTCGTTCGATGGTGTAAGCTCTATAGGTAGCCGTTGCAATGTTTCACTGTCTGACTTTGAGTCCTCGTTTTGCAGCTTACCGTGTTGCTCAGAAACTCAAAAGCTCTTTAAAGGTACCGGAGTAAACATCTAACAGAACAAGGATGGAGAAGTTGAATTGTTTTTGAATTTTCGGTTTCGAACATCTATAATTATTCGATTTGCTCGTCTCAAACTAGCTGACTTTCAATGAAAACCTGGCATCCACTAGAAACCATTGATTATTTGACCTGCAAAATCCTCTTGATGCCGTAAAATTTAATGTATCATCCTTTTATCACAAACACTGTGGTTTATATTTCGGTGGATGATTTTGTTAGGATAGACAAATCAGAATAACATCAGCCCATCAATCTTATGTACTTTACATACATGTGAGTACCGTTACGTCGCATAGCTTAGACGAGCCCCTGGCACCTGCAGGTTAATCCAGTCTTCTGGCATACTCAGGGCTTATGAGTTAAACACAGCGAGTCGGGTGTTTCTACAGATGAAGACAACCAGAAGTAGTTCAGCAGCTGGAAGATGAAACTGCTGGCAGGAAATCCTGTGAGCCGAAGCCACCCCAGGCTTTTCTAGGGCTCTGTCCTGGCAGAAAGCTTAGTTTTCAGTGGAGTTCTATCGCATTATTCACCCAACGTGGTACCCATGTGAGATCATTTTGGTGGAAGGATTGGTATTTTTGTTACTTTCGATATTCCCCTTCACCAGCAAAGAAGTAGGCAAGTGGTGTGTTGTCACTCACCTCAATGCACACACTCCTTTTCATGGAACTTAGGCTAATTTATCAAACGCTGGATAATGAAGTACAACATGCACCATTGTGTATTAGATGGAACTAAGAGCAGATTCACTAATGTCAATATTCGATATTTATGGAAGTTTTTCACTGTGACCTATTTTCAGACGGTCGACAGCGCTACACAGCTCCCGTTGATGGAAGTGAAACACTAGAGGAAACCGATGACAGCAGCCTGTTACTCAAAACTTCCAGGATAAATGAAACAGTTCCGAACAAAAACCAGTCCGTGAGAGTATGCTAACTGAAATAGATCAGGGAGACCTCATGCCTGACGCAATAAATAATCCCATGATCTGTGACTTGATACCTTCATATATGACCAAACTAGCACCGTAACAAAACAGTAAACTGGCTGAATTTAAGCCCTCCTTATGGAAAACCGCCCCAGACAATTTTTTGCGTCATGAGTGGATGACATTAGATGGTGATGAGTTATAGTGTTTACGTAACAGACGGGAAAGAATACAAACACTAGCAGCAAATTCATTTCCTCGACCTGTTTTTACGCAACATTTTGAAGCGGAAGTAAAAGTAAAGGCTACTATCAAAACTCGTTCGGATGGAAGTCGGCCAACGGCAAATGAAACAGCAATCGCCTCGTAGTTCCATGTGACCGGAAGACATGCCCATACTCTATTTCAAAACACTATTTAAATTATTTCGGGTCTTGAGTTCAAATGATTATTATTTGATTTTCAATAATATACTATCAAAGAAACTACAACTTCCCGAACCTGGTGTAAGCTGTGTTCTATTATTCGCTTATTAAGTTTGATGTTTTTTATTCCCATGTCGAAATCCTGGTGGTCCGTCGAAGGATGCAAAACAAAGGCATCACTTAACATATGGTTCACAACAGCATTCCTTAACAATGTTATCGTGTCTCATCTGCCCTGGAATACAATCCACGCGACATACTGCTAGACCCCACCATTCGCATCCTACCTCACATCTGTTCAAACTAGTGGATTTCTCATGTACCCGGTTGTCCATTTGCCGTACTTGTTACGGGAACAACAAAACATAGTTGTTCCTTACACCATTGTTATTGTGCGATGGTCTCGGGGTGGGAGGTCCGCTTTTGAAGTTCCCATGCCTAACGGTTGAATACGTTGAAGCGCATACTGATAGAAGCGAGTGCGACAACAAATTGACCAGTTGCTCCAATGTTTGCGTAAGAAAACCTCAGCCCGTAGAATTGCAGAGGAAACAAAAATGGTCATTTGATTTCGGACACACAGTTGTACTGTCGCATGCTTTGAAATCTGTGTAATATTAGTTTCCACAATTTAATACTTATCACAGTCATTCATGGTGACACAACAGAATGAACACGGAAGAATATTTTCATTATCTGAAAATCGCCTGTCACCAAATTACTTGTACTATATGCTCGCACATTCGGACTGAATCTGCCACGAAAAATAACGTTGCCCTTCATAAGCCTTCAAGTGGCGAAAACCCCGGCAGATAGTCAAGAAGATGATTATGGAAGGAAAAATCTTTTTTGCCCGAATAGTTCCTCCTCAATACCTAGTTGGCCCACTGTGTAAGTCCAGTTTTACAGACTGACCGAAAAAGTCTTTTCATCCGAGAGGTGGTCTTTCTCGATCTGCAACAAAAGAATAACAGGTGACACATTCCAGGAAAGCACTGTACTGCTAAAAACAGCGATGTTCCGAACAAATTACCGCGCCTACTGCACGACTGATTTGGCAAGTTCCAGGTTGAAGTTTCATGTCAACAATCAAGCTTGGGGGAATTGAAATGGATCTCAACAGCCACTGACGCGTCAGGTTCATCGTTTGGCTTACTATACTTGTCTTCAGTTCAAGAGGACCACCCTCGGTGCACACAAACAAACAATCAAATGCGGTAGAACTTAGTCACGTAAAAGATTTTTCCCTGAATAGACTTAATATGTTACTCATAAGGTTACTGAAAACTCTTCGACAGCAAACGACCGATTTTGTCCTTCTTGGGTCTCGTCAGGTAGGTGCAGTCCCCGAGTTTCTGTCAACCTTGTGTTCTACTTGAACCCATTCAGTTGCTCAATAACATCATAAACGAGAGATTCAGCTGGGTTCCAGGTGAGTCTCCCGTCAAAACCAAACTGATACGCAAATGCGTGTATTTGTCAATAGTTTCCTGAATTTTAACCCATTCCTTTTCACTCGGTAAGAAATTACGCCTGGTTAGATTTATTTCGCGTGTATAAATACCGAAGGTGTGCTGACCTGATCTGAAACCACAGAGGACATGAGGCCAGCTAGTTTCATGTATTGATTCACCTGATCTATGTTGTAATATCGTAGGAGATATTTGTATTGTTTCGTTACTGCATATTCCGGTGAACTTGTTGCCATTTGTAGGCCAGGTGTAAAACCTACACGTTTACGACACCAACCAGTTTTAATTCAAAGGAGTTTTTGATAAGAAGCCAAGGCAATTTTGCCGCGCAGGATCTCTCGTTGTTCCAGCACAGTTCCATTTTTGAGCACACGCAATCAGTTCTAAAATATCTATGAGATAACCACTGGAACCATCAAATTGGACAGCTTTTACTCTTGTCAGTATCAGTAAGCCCGTTTAAATGTGAAGGAAGGAATATCGAGATCAGAGAAAGGATGTGGGCGCATTCCGATCAGATAAACCCGTGGGGCATAATCTGAACTAGTGATAAGCGATCCCCAAAAACAGACTAACACCTAGTTACGCTTGAAATTCCTGAAAGTTCGATCGTTTCTTGAATAGCCTGCGGTACGAAATTAACGTTGGTCTCTCCAGAGTTCTGAAATTCAGCGGAATTCGTAAGACCTTAACAAGTAGTAGCCAACGTCTTCACTTTTGAGGAATGTGATTAACTTACCCAAGACCGCGGAAGAGTAGTTATTGGTGGCGCGCTCGCCTGGCACGTCAGATACCTGCAGTGTAAGACCCCTAACGGTCTAGCCTATGCGCCCCTGATGAGCTCTAATGGAAACAACGCTCGCGCCCAGTGACTCAGCAGAATAATTACGCCAGGTCAGAAGATCTGTTCAAACGAGAGGATGAATGCGTATATTTCCTCTCAATAAGCCGATTAATGGTCAGAGGTCACTCTGACAAATTATTCATTAAATCGGGGTCATGAACTTCCTACCGTTGCATCTAACGCAGCTATTTCTGGTAGTCTTCAGGTAACTCTCATAGGCCGGGAGTGAGAAGCGATCCGGTTTTACGATCGGACTGCTTCTTCATGCGTGCAGTTGCCGACCTAAAGTTGGCACTCCTAACTCAAAGCTGTCACCCTGTCGTGGTGGTCGGGCTTTAGTGCTGTAATGATTCTGCGGGCTATTCTAACTGTAACTCAGTTCTTCAGGGGTCGCTCATGCCGAAAAGTTCGACTAGAAGCGTCCGGCGAAGAAGAGCGAGTCCTTTTACTGATAAATTATTACTTTTACCTGCAGTAGGAATGCGAACGCAGTCGACCAGTACGTCCATATTTATGGAATTAGAGATGCTGGCTTCTCCCGAAGAAAGATGGGTTAGAAACGTCCGTACACTCCGAGCGCCCGGCGGTTGACCATGACCCCCAGCGCATTACTCAATACCGTCGAAATACTTTAAAGGCCAACTAGTCTGGTGCTGTTCAAAAATCACCTGATGGGTGCAGCCGCATTAGGGGTGAAACAGTAATTCTTTACCCGATGCACCCCTGGGCCCGGCCAGTCCATTGCAGCCAAGCGGGGTAGACTATTGAGTCATTGGCTCTAAGAGGTGTCCATCAAGAAAACCCTAACAACCGCTGCCTCGCGGCTTAAGCTTTTTAGTCAGGGGCTACGAAATGGTCCCTGAAAAAAATTGTGTCGTCTCCCACTGCCTTGTGGGTCAGACCATTGAGGCAAAGGCCCAACTAAACCCCCTTCCTCGGGTCGAGCAACTGGAAGTATCCTTCGTCCTCATAACTCCTCTTTAAGTGACTCCTGGTCACACTTTCCGCGCCAAGTTCTTTCTGATTCATTTAGCTGTTAGTCAACTAACCGTTGTTCAGGACCAGTGCCAACACACTAAGAGGCACCACTTACGTACTAGGCGCTGATGATGTCAATCCGGTTGCTGACGAAACGTTTGCAACCAAATTACCTAGCTCAGCGAAAAGAACAACACCGAACATTTTGAGTAGACTGTTCTGTGAAACAAATTCACGGTACTTTTTAAATCAAGATTTGTTTTTTACCCCTTTTGTCAAGTTGCGTAAATAACCACGAAAGCCATTACACTTCCAATAAACATTCCCTGTTAACAAAAGACCTTGCTGTGTTGTGATATTCGGAAAATGCACTTCAAAGTAACCCGTAAGAGTTTTATACTTTATTGAATCGAGGAAATCTATCTATTAGAGAACCTGAATCTTACGGAAGATGTACCCAGCTGATATGCGATGCAATTTTAGCAAAATGATTTTCACTTGTGAACGATGACAGATGTAATGAGAAACTGATAAAAGTATGCCGACCACCAGAAAGTTTACCTGTATTTGAATCATCAGACTGAACCCAGAAGATGTAATATCAAAATGACAATAAAGTCAAACTTTTCAACAAACCATAGAGAAGCGCACTTATTCATCTTGGCCCTTCACAAAGGTTATTGATTTTTGTGGTTGTTTGGAGATTTATTGAAATAACTCTGTATGAAAATACAAGTTATTGCCACGGCAATGTGAATGACTGTAATACTAAATCAGGTAACTCAGGGGAAAAATTTCTCAAAAGGCGGAGCGTGCTCGTTTTTGTCCATTATAGAAAAATAGACACCACCATATTCACTTGTTTGCGCTGAGAGCTTTCGTGTCACAAAATCGGCTGTTCATCTTTGGTCAGGTTTGTAACTGCGACTGGAAACACCCACGATTGATATCATTAGAATGACTGTAGAGGAAATAACGTTATCGCATAATTCGATCTTGTGAGATCAATACTGGAAATTCACCGACGGTAATCGGTTTTTTAGGGACTAGATGTTATACAGAAACTGGGTTTGTATAATAACTGGCGTGAAGCTTGATGCTAAACGCATACTTTTCAAAGAGTGTGGGATCTTGGAACAGGTCTAACTTGTCGCCAGTTGATTGCAGATCTCAGTACAATGGAGGTTGAATAAGTAAAGCGCTGTATAAAAGATACTAAATGGTGGGTCGGAATGTCACGTTGCATCCTTAAACCGCGTTGGGTTTTACAGTTATATCAGTACCATTTCCACTTCTTTCGTATCAGACTATCCCCTAAGTTGTTTGGCATGCAAGGGTCAATACCCAGGAACTGGAGTCTCCGGCAAGACGCGAGATGGCGAGTTCACAATTTTCATACAGAACTAAATGTGCATTGCATTTTTACTGCATTTTTTCTGTATGTCTAGTTTTGCTTGTTGACTGTCCCACTGAAAGTGTTATAGACATTGACCGTCAGAATTTCTAACTAATCTGAATTGTATATTCTCTCTGGTTGTCCCTTTTGGTTATTTAAAAATCTAGATCTTCGCAGTTCCACTCCTGTAACAACTGCTTTTACCTCACGCCTCTTCCTTTGATTTATTCAGCTGGCATCAGTTCTCACGAAAAGTACTCATTTGTTTCCCAATAACATCACTTTGTTTACTTTAAGCCCTGTTTGTCCCCATGACCAATTATTCTACTTAGTTCAATTTGGGCGTGTTCTGAAGTCAACAATAGGGAAAATCTCGCGCCCTTTGAAACGTACCTACTTATATTCGCTTTACTGGAGAGCAGTGCGTCAATTTCCCAATCACTGTTACGCTGTTTTTAAGGTTATCAACTAAATCTGGCTTCCGTAAGTTGTTTTTGAGAGTACCATCTTCCTATGGCACTCCTTTTCACACATCAGTTGACACTAGCTCACCGGGATTAGTTGGAACGCAAAAGCATCTTTTGTGGAAGCTGAGAACGTGTATACAGTGACACTGTCACATTTGTTTTGCAAGTTGTACTCACGTCAGTTATGCGTGAGCAGAATGACAGCACCTAGAGTGACAGCAGTGAAACCTCGCAAAAGGTCGTCAAACAGATGGTAAGCTAGCCATCGCTATGGACAACTGTTTTTCCTGAAATTGTGCTTTCCCTTTGTTTTCCAGATACTGATAGTATGTTGGCCATGCCCTGCTTCAACGGTGAGCTATTACTGAATGGCTTTACAACGTAGCAATCTTTCACAATAGGCCCTTTTGTGTTGGCCGGTTTTGCTGTCTTACTGTACGCTGGTTATTATCGGACTCTGTTCGACTCGTTTGTGATTCATTCTAGTTGAACTTCAGTACAGATGTTTCAAAATGAGCATGAAAGAATAACAGGATGTTAGTCAACGACAAATGATGTGCAAATTGTGCACGAAGATTTCTGAATAGTTTGTAAGCTTATAAAAAACTGGTGAAGTGTGGCATTCGATTTACAGGCAGAAAGTATATTCCCCAGAACAATGTCATCTTCTTAATGAAAGGCCCCGAGGATTCATTGATTGAACAAAGTAAGACACAACTGGATGTTCCTTCAAACATGCGCCATACTGAAAAGAACAAGTGCCATGGTGAATGAGGGAATAACAGCTCTTTTAAAAACCAGATTCTAACCCAGGTGGTGGTCGCGAAACCCAATATTTCCAAAGTTTTTGAGGCACGTGCCAATTTTTAAGGACAATACTATCCTCATCGGAAAACTTTTCCCTGAAATTAATGAAATTTCCGATGTATGAAAATGGACACAAAGTTTTCGTAGGAATTGTGGTTATTCGTATAGTGCTGGTCTAGTGGCTAGTACACTCATTCTTCGTTTTGCAATTCTGCATTTTATTTGTCTATAGTCATCGGATTTCCGACAGAACCAGCAGCAAGGCATTTTCTGCATTCAAAGTTCGCTAAGTTATCTCTTCCAAAGTTGCTGCTGATATGCTGATGAAACAACATCTTTGATGTATGACCTCTGATCCTCTCGCTGATTTGAACAGCACTACACTATGGATTGTTGATCACAAGCAACCGTTACCTATTCAACCCCGAAGTGAATTGCGTGGGTGCATGTTTCTCTCAAACCAGTCCATAGACCTCAAATTTCGCGATGTTTCTTCTTCTACGTCTGAGCTCCACTGGTATCAACGGGACTGTTTCTGCGCACCTCTGATTATAGCATCTTCATATCGCTACTGCTGCAGAAGTTTCCTTCTCTCAGGTGCACCCAGGCTTTCTGTGCCAGGTAGTCAGCAGTTCAGCTGCTGTTTGCACGCCAGATGTCATGATGCAAGTGCCCATTCAGCTGCTTACCACATACGCTTTTGGCCTCCTAAGAAGGTTATTGTGACTCAGAAGCTTACATGCTCACATGCTCGATACACCTATGAATCGAGGGATTATCCTGATCGACACCCAGGTAAGAGTATCAAATGCACAGTCTATTGGTGGCGTACCCTTGGTATTTTTCAATGGCGTTTGCACTCGAGTGGTTTGGCTCCAAAATACGTGTACTAATACTACAAAAGAATAATATGTTGATGTTTTCAACAAGCCTTGAGTGCTTCTATGCTTATGAAACTCAAGAAATATCTTAATATCACCTCACTTTTTTGAAAATCTGTGAGCAAAACGCCATTCTGGGTGCCCAGCAGGTAAAACGCAATCTGTGAGTGTGGTGTCCATCTGTTTAATAAATATCAAAACAATCAAATGAATTCCATAAACTATGATGACGCTAAACGCCTTCAAATGTTGGAGAAACTCATGACAAGTGGCTGTTCTGCAACAGTTTTTACGAGTATTAGAAAATCCGCCATTAAATTCGTGACCACGGTGTCTTGGTCTTATGCGGCAGCTGAAAATATTTTACACAGAAAGATCTGGATAGGGAACCGACGTAAACAGTGGAATGGTGCTGCTGAGGTGATAATAGTAGAATAACCTTTGGATGCTGATCTTAGGAAGGGAACCAAAATGCAAACCCACTGCAAACGTCACCCTGCAGGGTGACGGTTGCAGGGTTGGTCGGTAGAGCCTGGGCAACAAAACTTCTCCAGTTTAGCGCAGAGAACTTTTAACGCATGGCGTGGCGATTGATACAGTGTTCAAGGGCTTTTTGTAGTCTGGCTCTTGAAACACGCTCTTTGGAGTCATGTTCACCTGTCATGACAACTTGGATGGGTGTATGAGCTGAATTTGACAATCACTTCACCTGACGACAACTGTTTCCCTTGGTCACTGAGTGTAATACGCCGTCAGAGTAACCTTTCGACTAACGGTCAGTCTGAAACGCTAATCGAGTACGGTTCCGTAATTTTGCTCAAATCCAGACGAATTCCTCACTCAGTGCGAGTAATAGGTGCGTTCAAACGGAAGATGGTTGGCTCTTAGACCAGCATTCGGTGGGACGAGTGAACTAAATGTGATGAAAAGCATATTCCTCGCAAGACGCCTGTGATGCGTGTTTCCGACTAATCGATAGGAGTCTTCAGATAATAGCACTGGCTTGCTGGGTGTTTGGGATGAAGTAGACCTTACTGTTTTGCTTCAGCTGGTGAATATTGTGTTCCGTGTGCAGATCCCGTAAAAGTTCATGGATTGTTCAGTCAATTCGTTTGCATAGCAACTGGCGTGGAAGGGAAGTATGCATGAAATTCGTATACCGTCTTTTTTAACCAGACATGCAGTGAAAAGGCTATCTATTAGATCAGTCGGACAGACATTCAGTATAACGAATACAGTAAAAATATGCATACTATCTTTGTTATCACATAATACTGGGGATGTACGAAACCCGATTCTGTATGACACACTAGTCATAGGACCATTTAAGGCCAATTTATAACCGGTTTTCCTATGTTGTTACACACACTGTTTGACTGGTTGTCGTGCTAGAGGTGAGCAGGTTTTACAAAAAAACTCCTTGTCAGCTTTCCGAAGGTAGTCCTCTGTAACCGTAACAACCCCCTTTCCAAGCAAGCAGCCAAACTAGTGGTCCAGAAGGATAGTGTTTTTAGGGAGACTTGTGTATAGGTTATTCATTTACGGGCATTTAACCGCAAATCTGCACATTTTGTGGGCACTAACAAATAATAGTAAGTAAAAGAACTGAAGCTACTAAGGAGTGTAACGGTTTTAAGATATATTACACATAAGGAGGCAGTCATACATTTGCAAAATAGATATAGATTGAAGTCCATAGGGCGATTAATAGATTTTCAGCGTTCCGTTTATTATATTTCTTCATCAGTTATACACATCACCGCTTATTCTCCCTATTCCCGCTGTATCCTATATACCTCCAATGCACCGACTTCTAAACTGTATGCAGTATGCAATATCGATTTGGGCGCACGAAGACTGAACACAATTGGTGGCTTTCTGAAATTTCTGTTGAGAAATATCGGGCTGTCTCTGGATGTTCCGGTTATTTGGAAGCAGTAAATTAGGATTTGCAAGAAAGTTTGATAAAGATAAAAGACTGAATTTAGCCATACCAGAATTGTAATGTTTGGGTAGCTACATATAGCTTTAGACCGTTGACCAAATTTAGCGCTGATCTATCAACGTACGCGGTTGCGTAGTCGTGAACTAACAAAACTGCACTACCAGTGTCTGGCGTATTCCTAGTTTGCAGATCAAGTGTTTTCGATTTCTATATCTGCAAATCCAAACTGGAAGATGTTATCCCGTTTCCTACTATCGAACACGAAAAAGAATGGAGATTTGACCTTTTATGATGATAGATTCTCCTGGATGGGGTTCATACTGATTCCTGGTTCACCGGAAATATTGTTGTGGCCCACTTTCCGTGAGATGCCACTTTGAAGATATACCACCCTATTAAACACATGCTGCAAAAGTCGCTATCGATTGCTGTTAGGCCGCTGGTGATCATTCGACAGTGAACTATTTAGGATAAAAGTATCGCCAGTAGGTCCACTAATTTATTACCGACCAAAATAGATTCATTTTTCCAAACAGCACAACTGCTAGATAAGTCGTTTAATCGCATGACAGAATTACTACCTAATACTGCTACTACCACCACCTGTTTAATTCCTCTCAGGGGATCTTGTTCCGCGTCACTGTTACGCTTAACTGTCGGGCAACTGTTGGCTGACTTGAATTAGAGCTAAAATTATCGCCAGCTGTATTCGAAATGCCTAAGAATTTAGTGTCCTGACAAGTCAGTCAAATGTGGTGAACTTACAAAGTTTGAGGAACATGTAAGAATGATACTGTGTCTAGCACCTAAGACTAAATACGTACATTTGTTCACTGAATTGTTGTGACTAGGATAATCAAACTAGTTCCGGTAAATGACGAGTGTATAATTTCTGCAAGTGAATTTTCAGAGGAATGGCCTTTCTGATGTTCCTTAGAACCAATGATCAATACAATGTAAAAATATTTATAACTCCATACACCCTTTTTGGGTGTTCTACGAAGAATCACCATTGATTCCAATCAGTTAAACCCCATCAGGTTGTCGAAGTTTTCGTGTCCCAATTATTTTCCTTACATGCGTTGCATTGTTGTTTCATCTACCCAATAAATTTATGTGGAAAGCCTACTTCAGCTAGCTTTGAGTTCAAACTGCCAATGAATTACAGCTGCAGTAAGATATCAGCATGCCCGTATTTTCTATGAAGATGCCACGTTTTGCAAAGTCTGTCTGAAGTCCTTAAACTACAACTGCCTGAGATAGAATTGTGGTAACTGCCAGCACGTCACCGACCTAACCAACCAGGCTCTTCAAGCCAACCACAAAAAACTGACTGAGAAGAGTCATTGTAGCGTCAGGTATCATAGTGTGCCCAACTCGCTTCCTCAATTTCATAAATTTCTTATTTGGAAAACCGGGAGATAGCTGTTCAGGATTCGCCTCATGTGTATAAAAGAAGGATTATACAGTGGCTCCGGAGTAACTAAGTAACACTTACTCATTGCTAAATGAAAATTTTGATGCAACCAATTGCGCAATTCACGACCTAACTTCGAAAACAAGCCTCTGACTTCTTTCGTAGTATACAGACAACTGTATTAGAATTGACTATATACCAAGCGCTCACAGAACTGCATGCTTCTGTTCAGGAATGCTGAACTGTCAAACTTTGATGCTGAATGGCAGGAAATATGACAAAATTCACTCTCTGTCAGCACACCCAATGGGTGTATCCCTGTTGGTGAGCTAAATGCTGATGAACCAACATTAGTGCCTGGGATTTCACGGATATTATGTTACGGATTCTGTTACGCGCCCCGGTTCTTTTTGAATTTCATAAGTGGAAACTCTCTGGTATGGAAAAGGGTATTTTCCAATTTTTAATCTTGTTTGATCATTAACCTGGAGTTTTTCCCGAAAAGGAGTGCTTGCCTGAGGTTTATTCATACTGGAACCTGCGAATCAGAGAAGAGAACATAAGTAACAGGCAACATTCAGCCACACGGTTTATTTCGAATTTGGGTGAATCGAACTCAGGATAACCTAGTTCAGTGGAAGTCTGAATGCATGGGTTTAAAGATGGCTAATACAAGTAATTAAATATTGCGGAGAGCGTTAAAAGGAAAATTTTACATATAACAAAAGTTATACATTCACATCAGTTTTGTTAGGGTTGTATTAACAAGACATTAGATGATAATCCCTCCTTGTAAAGATGCTATCATCAATCGGCGAATGCAAAGATGCAGCAAATGAAGCGTCAAACACCTGTGTATCCTAAACCAACAATTTCGCCTTAGTGACCGACCGCCATAGCTATTTCCATTTGAAGGGTATTCTTTACTGAATTTTTTCGACAAACATAGTTTGTCTAAATGAGAGCGAAAAACTCATGTCACGACTTTCAAAGTAAGGCTTATTTTCCTCTTCAAAACTCACATCGGACCATCAGAAGCCAGCCTACGTATGTGAAAAGCAAATATCACAAATTTTTTTACGGTCAACTCTGCATCGTCATAGTCGCACGCGTGACAAATGTGCCTTAGTCCACCCTTTCTACGATGCGGTTCAGTAGTCCATCGCCAGCGGTTTCTAAAAGCAAACTTGTATGGATCCAAAGCAGGCCAGAATGTGCACAGTTGTTGCAAGTTTCTTGTTCCATCGTGTGAGACAGCGCACACAGAACTGTTTTTTATCTGAACCGATTGTTTGGATTCACAGTCGTTCATTGTGGCCGATGGAGCGAGGTTACGCAGAACATTGTTGCTGCATAACTTGTTAACGGGCGAGGTCTGGTTCTTTTCACCTGCGAGCATCCTTCATGGACAGATAATGATTTTCACTCAGTAAAGAAATAATGCCACTGATTTTTATCGAGACCAACGATGTCTGTCAGGCGATAAACTGCACGCTGTTCTTTAGGCTATCTACTATCCATGCCATGACAACCGCCCTAGTTTCATCCGATCACGATCAGAAATTTCCCGTAAGGATAGGTATTACTTTTATTTACACCTATCAAATACCGTTTGGTATTCCCAATAATAACATGGTTTCGCTGAGTGCTCAAGGCAGACAGCAAAAGCTGGTAGGTTTCTCACAAACTTTGTGGTAGTGCTTTTATCTGTGTGAGTTTTTCGTCTGCCCGCACACCAATGTGCACTACGCCTTTTCGTGATATAACTCACTACTTATAAGGTTACTGAAAACTCTTCGACAGTTCACTACCGGTTTTGCGCTTCTCGGGGCTCACCAGGTAGCCGTAGTCCTATCATCCTAGGGTTCTGCTTTGATATCAAATCGAACGTATCTTCCGAAATATACACTTTCAAAAATTACATTGGTGTTGGCGTGTGATCGAAATAAATTTCGGTTTTGAAATTCTTGAACGGAATGTCGTGCACAAGAAAGAATATCATTAAGGTAAAATTCGGCCGAGTCTTTCGGTAACATCAAAGTAGTTGTTTACAAATGAGTGCTCTTTGCCGTGTGCGTATAATCTGGCGCTTTAGTAGGACAAAATACTCATGGAAACCGAAGGACCATGACTACCAAATGAGCTCCAGGAAAAGTGACACTTGTAGCGCGCTGCACATAATCTGCCCAGCCACTAGTTTTTACTTAAAAAACACTCGTTAAGTCTACAACAGATATATTCTGTTATACTTCCTGAACAGGACAAAAGCGATGTGAATTATTAGCAGACTTATAAGTAGTGTTCCGTTGGAAAAATATACTGCGATATATAATGTCGCATAGGATGAAATCCGATGTCTTGTACCCAAGATAGGAACACTTACTCGTATAAAGTACGAAGGTTGCGTTATATATGTCTATGGGCTTATATACAGCAGCCTTTTCCACGAGTTCACCGAGTGAGAATCAGGTCCATGCAAGAGGTGTTTCACCTTGAGAGAAAGGATGAAAGTGATGCGGTTCCTCCGCAAAATGGTTCATCTGCAGGTAAGTATTGAAAAACAGGCGAAATAGCTGTTTTCTATAAATTAGGTCTAGCAGAGACTCATGTTTGGCCTTATATTCAGCCCGAAACTTGTTGCATCTTTTCTGGTGACCGGTGGCTGTGGCGGAAATGCACACAGGATCATATTTCGGACGACCACAAATTCATTGAATCCCGGTACTTGTTTGATGTCAGGGCTGGAGATTATACCACTTCTATCTGCTTCCGTCTCCGATAAGGCTTCTCAATAATTTGATCAAAACTATAACGTTTTGATGCCAGCGCACGGGCGGCCAAAATTTCTATCACCTACTCAATGTCAACATCAAGCGTGTATATAAGCATAGTAGTATGAAAATGTTCACGCCGTCCTTGGATATTTGTTTTATTTTTTACTTCACATTGCTTCCTAACTTTTGCCACCAGACAACCGGCATTTTCCTACTTTACAAGCGAGACCGACAAAATTCTATACTTACACCAAAAAAATTACGAGAGACTTTCATGTTGAAGAGGCCAGTGGAAACAAGCCTCTCTTAAATTCCTCTATATGTGCCACATTGCGGTTTGTTTTTACTTTTAACTGACACCTAAATAGAGCACACGCAAGTATAACTGAGGGTTGTTCTGAATGAAGTAGCTTCAGCTATGATGCTTGTTCAATATAGAACCGTAGCACACTGTTGTTCTGCTTAGGAATGCCACTCGGATCTGGTGAACAATGTTCACACCAGCATTCTTCTCCCTCCTGCTATGTGATGTATGATGTATGTAAATATACACAAGATATGTGAACATAGGTTCCTCGATTTCGGTTCCTCGGTCAGGATCATCAAGGCTTCCGCACTTCCTGCAGCTTCACTGAACTACAGTTAGCAGCTATAAATTATATTACCGAATCTATTTCTTAGCGGAGTGCGTCATTTGTTTTTGTGGTAGTGTTTAACTAACCAGTTAATTTGGTTGACGAAGCTGACAGGACAAAGGAAGTTCTCTTTCTCAACATAACATACTACTTATAAGGCTATCGAGAACTCTTCAACATCTCACTACCTATTCCCCACTTCTTGGGGCTCCACAGGTAGGCTTAATCCCTGAGTTTCCATCGACCTTAAAAAGAATATCACAAACAAGGTATCCTTTCGAGTTTGTCGGTAAAACCAATGTAATTTTCAAGCGACTGTAGCGAGCATTTTTCTACTTTTGTGAGTTATCTTCCGTTGCACAGGTTGGCCTTCATTCCACTGCTTAAAAAAAGAGTTCGCCTCTGAGAATCTCAATCCTGAAATCCTTCCGTCCCTATGGACACCCCTGCCCCACTCTTGTGTTTTGTGCGCGCGCTTGAACAGGTGTATGTTCGACTTATTTTGCTTATTTCACCATGGGACCATCAAGTCATTTACGACATCCCCTGTGCATGCGTGACAGTCTCACGCGCTTGAACATGTTTCACTCGCATTGGTTCTACTCCAAGTAGAACATTAGCTGCAGACGAGTATGTAAGTTTGAGGTTTGCATATTTTAATGAGTCAGATTTTACGTGAATGCGTCCGTATATATGTCCAAATCGGTTTTACCTAATTGCGGATTCTGGTGTTACGCGTCACTCGAAATCGTTTTAGAAAACAAATGTGTGCGTTATTTGTTTCACTGAGTTTCATTGAGGGGCTCAAATCGTATATATGCCTTTTCGGACCGACAGTTTCTTTTTTAAGCAATCGAAAACCACATACTGAGTGACTGATGTAACCCGAGTGTTCAGCCGTACAGCAACAACTTTTCGTGCTGTCTTGGCCTGTCATGAACAAGTATAGGCCCGGAGATCGAAATAATTTCAAGGGCACCGCCAAATTATCGAAAACCCTTACAGTGCTTGTTCTGTCTCTGTATGTGAAAGGCGTTGGACGTAGAATTGCTATGTGCAGGGAACTATATTCGGATAGGCTCTTAATATACCATGCTTACAAAGATCAACAAACGAGCTTTAATTTTGTTCTTTTTAAAGATGTTTCTTAGATTAGAGATGTACTGTGACCTGAAGGTAAATTCATTCCGTTTTCTTGTAGACATTTCCTAAAACAACACCTCAACTCAGCTCGGACATCCACCACAAGATTTGAGTGACCTGGAGCATGCAAGAAACTTCCATTGTAAAAATAGCCGTTTCTTATAGTCTGGAGGGCAGGTTTTAAATTTTAGCTTCCCTTGCCTGTACGAGCTTCACAAATTCTCCATGTATCGAAGTAGCACCTTTGACTTGATAAACCCGTACATGAAACTGTTTTTAACACTGAAGATCGCCGAGGCGATTTAACGTAACCACTGGAGGATCTACTTGTTCAACTAATTTCCGGCAGCAAGTGAATGTTGCTTTAATCTTGAGAAGAATACGCGTAAATCATCTCAGTGTCACACACGATAGCTAATATCGAATATAATAGTCAACCGGATCAACCAGTCATTTAGCTATAACACCCTTTCGGTACCCAGCTGCAATATCACCCAAAGGAAGCATAGGGGCTGAAACGCTGTCAGGTTGCCCAGGCCTAGACAGGAACAGTCGGGATGCAGAGGTTGGGTTTTAAACACGGACATTTCGGTCACTATTTTCTCGTCTTGAGCTCTGAGTTATATGGAGCTATCGAATTCATCGTAAAATACGTATCACATATTATTACTGTATATTATATGGTACCTATCCAAAACTAACCTTTGATATTCACCACCCAAATTTTACAAGTTATAATCGTATGCATAATGGTTCTCTCTATTCTAGAGCATGTTGCCTGAGGACTGATTCAAGGCCTCTGAAAAATTAGTAAATATATCGGAACGGTTGGAGCCAATATTTCCTGAAGTGTACGCAAGCCTGAGATATGAACTGCCAGAGTAGTGAGGATCAGCCACCAATCATTCACACGAACAACGACTCTCATCCAAATGTTACCACAGGAAATAAGTGTTTTTGAAGCGAACGTAAGCCAGAGTTCGTGGCAACTCACCAGATCAACGACACGAACAACGACTCTCATCCAAATGTTACCACAGGAAATAAGTGTTTTTGAAGCGAACGTAAGCCAGAGTTCGTGGCAACTCACCAGATCAACGCTGAAGGCACTTTTTTATTCATATTTTATACGGGCGCCATGGAATTATCTTGTCCAAAGTAACCAAACCTGGTTTGTTTAGGCAGCCCAAAATTTTGTTATTCCACTCTTGGCTTTTTAGGGATATTGCCAGGAAGACAAACATTTTGAATTCGATTTGGCCTTGTTTAGTCACAGAAGCATCACAACATTCTTTGCGTGTAGAAATAAGAACTCCATGCTTGACAAAATCTGCTTAATTTTTTGTACTTTCCACGCTCATTGTCGCGTCCTTCAGTTGAATTATATTCTACATGTACTTCAGAATACAAGCCGCCTCACCGATCATTATTCCTTGGGCTCTGTAGCTATCATCTAATGAGGGTACGCATTCTTGCACAGAGAGAACTCATAATTCACATTTCATTGATGACAAACCATACTCCAAAATTCAAATATACTCACACTTGCTTAACAGAATTATTGTCCACTCCTGCAAGTGGGGTTTAAAGTGATGAACTCATTTCCTCAGGTGAGTGTTAGCTTTAGTTGCTTCATGTAACTCTGTGTCTATGGTAGTTATCTTATTGGCTTGATCATAACTTAGCCGAATGGTATTACCCTGACACATGAAACTTACTGTTAGACTGGTTCCCCCCAACGTGCTTGAGGCTTAACGTAATCAATTTTTCGAGGTACATCATTGACAGAAGTGTTGCAACAACTGACGTTTCTGATGATCTTTTTTTAAGACATGTGGCGTGTTGAACCTGACTCTACCTGAGATGTTCTTAACTATTCCGTCTTCAACTAGAATAGAGCTGTACACTTTTAATGGAGTAGAGCACCAAGCTACCACTTGTTGGACCGACTTCTAGGGAGAAGCGAAGTGTTTTATATAACAGTGTACAGCTGCTCAGAATGTGGTAGGAAGCGTGAACAATCCTTATTTTCCTTAGGTTTGCTTTTAATTGTTCCACACACCCGCTTAGTGGTTGAATTTATTATCCTTAATGTTTTTTTGTTATCCCAATAACTTCATGATCAGTAGTACGACGTGTGCACAGGATATCAGCCCAGGTCTGAGCAAATTGAAGGTAGCATGGGACTTTGAAGCTGAAATTAATCATAAAACCAGGGGGCATGTACTTGTGAAAGCTGCTTGTGATAGGGAAATGTTCGTGGATTCTCGGCCGTTGGAGTTTGCTGCTTGTGAGTCACACCGTTCGAAGCACTCTGGTATTTTTCAGTGGGGGAAATTTGACAGTGTTCCATTGGGGGATTATTCTGCGCTTTCCAACCCACCCTACGGAATGAATTTGCCACGCTCTGCTAGTTCCGTGAAATTCATCCAACGGTGTCCAAATAAACGTGTACTTTGGATAAATAATGTTATCCTGCAAATAGCAGAGCTCCTAAAGAGAACTTTCTAGTACAAGCTTTTAGGTAGTTCTTTAGGGTGCTAAAAGTCTCCGAACTGCATCTAATTTCACATTAGCATAACGACTAACAATATCCCCATGAGGACGTATTTGCTGTGTCGCAAAATTTGACAGGTAAATTTCTGCTATCACGGTTATTTATCGAAGGTTTCTAAAACAGCGTCAAGTGGAGTGAAATTTGTACTTTTGGTATGTTATGGAATGCATCATATGTCAAAAGGTTTGTGTGCGCCTCTCGATGTTTTAATGAGGTATGCTGATGAAATATGCCCGATGTAGAGGCGAACTGCTTTTCAAAGTAGCTAGATGGTATCCAAACACGCCATCATTGCTCCGGGAATGAATTATTCAAGTAATAAGAGACGCTCAGATTTTCTGTGTTTCCGTAACCCCAGATTTCACTTACATTTATAAAGTCTGAAATGACTGATAGACAAGCACACATTGAATTCATCAGTTTATTTACTCTGTTCTCAACGACCATTTTGACGTAGGAGCGGTTCGCGCGATAACAGACAAAAATGTCTTCGCTTACTTGCGAGGGACCAAGTTTGAGGTAACTGATATAATCATATCAATTACTCTAAGAAAATCTTCGAGGCATTGGAAGAACTCAATATGAAAAATTTTCCGTGCCGGAATTTTCCAGGACTTTTGCACCATCTCTGTGTCTGTTTGTCGGTCGCATATATATATATATATATATATATATATATATGTCTGAAATTATGGAAATAAATACGAATATTTTCAAGGTGCTTTCGCTCACGTAGTGAAAATGTTGGTTACTGTGCGGCTGATATACTAAGCGAAACTGTCCGACGTTTCGACCACCGAGGAACAAATGACGGACATTAAAATGTTACCCATTTGGTTGACTTACGTCAAACCAAAACCTTAGCATAACTAAAACAGCTTCCCATTGTATTGCTTGTGTGTATAGGCTGTCCGGTTCCTTCATCCTACAACGTATGTACTGCAGTTCAGTAATTTTGGAAATTGACAATTGTCCTCTCCAGCTGATGACACCAGAAGGTTGTCTGAAGGGCATTCCGGCACACTTTAGAGTCCGCTCATGAACGAACACATGCCTTGCGGCAAGGTTCGTTAGGGATCAATACGTTCAATAAGAAGGACGCTGGTGCATCATATTTAGCTGAAACGAGAGGTTTAGCTGATATCCACTTAAGCTTTTTGTTAAGTCATAGTCACTTTCTAAGCAGGAGCTTAGCTTCACCGATATACATTCCGACTCACAATTTTCCGCAGGCATTTGATTTGCACACCTCACATGACCCCATGGATTGGGGTTCCGTGACAGTAGTGATCATTTATTAAAGCCAGGAAGGTGTATGCATTTGCAGGGTAGGGTCTTGTTTAGCTAACCCATCAGTTCCCCAGACTGTGATTGGCAACATCTTGTTGAAAGTACACACTGATCCATCCGCAATTTATTCAACTAAGGAAGCAAAATATTCCTGGGTAACCTTAAACCCCTCTGTATATTAGGTGATAAGCCTTTCCAAACAATTTAGTTTCAAGAAAGCTTGCGATGTGATTTTCTGCCACCATATTTAAGTCCTGTTCAACCGCGAATCTTTGTCAGACAGAAAGGTAGGTCAATAATTTGACTCATGGCGCCGGATGGGAGGAAAGATTGCCAAATGGTCAATTAACAGCGAAATCAGATCACCTGGAACATCGGAGCAATAGAACACAGGCCGTGAACAAGAGGGCTGATCTTGAAGTCAAGCTATCCAGATTAGCTAGAAACACTAAAGGTGGAGAGAATATCATTGAAGAATGAATAATAATTCTTCTAAGTAGATAATTCAGAGGCAGAATAGAAACGACTTATCAGAGGATGCGGCCTAAATTTCAAATTCGCCACGAATTCCGAACACTTAGTCAGTTGAGAGTCAGCAACGAAGACTAAAGAGTTCAAATAAAACGTTTACCAACCACTGCGCCAATTACATCAACTACCGTATGCGACAAAACGTGAGGACTTCTTTAGTCAGGAGACGGAAGCACCATCAGATCGCAGAAAAACAAATTTCGTGTCATCTTACCGGCCGGTAAAAAGCGTATGACCGGCATAATGGACAAAGCGGACGATGTAAACCAAGCCAAAGTCCTAGCCGCAGATCACCATTTAGGAGATGAAACTACAAAGGATGCTAACAAAACTGACAAATCTGAAGTGAAACAAACTCCTCAAATTGGGTAGAACGAAAATTGCTGGAGAATGCAAGTGCATGACGAAGACGTTCCGGAATTCTGCAGACCCGACGGTACACAACTTAACCATATCTCTAGGGTCATTAGTACTACTGTCATGAATAGTAACTTATAACCTCTCGAGAGAACTATGGCGAAAGCTGAAAGACCTCAGCCGATGTCATTTGGTGTTATCCCACTCTTTAAATCGGCTGACTTTGCGTCCTCTAAATCAATTATTGCTGAACTCATGGATCGCTGTGAAGAGTTGGATGGAGCCATCAAGAAAACCAGTATTTGTGAACCGCTCAGTTTCTACTTAACGAGATACTTTAGGTTCAGTGTATAACAGTTCTCTGAAATAAAAGGTATACGAATATATTCTCAGGTTTCAAAATCCTTTTCTGAAGTCACAATTTGAAGACTGAAGCTGACTGTTCTAACCAAAATCAGTCGCACGACATGGATTTACGGCCTTGATGTTACTTTTTCACCTTAACGACAACAAAACAGCATGTCGCTTAACATTAACTTCAAAGACAACTACTTAACAATGTCAGGAATGAGAAAACAGTTCGACGTCATTGGATACGTTCTTCTCAAGACTGCCGAATGGTCAATTACAAACCGTCACTTGCAACGGAGTTACACATCCAAAACGAGTCCCGATGCGCTACAACGATCACCAAATTAGCTGCAAGTAGATGTGCTTCAAATCCTAATCTCAGGGAAAAGAATAAAAAGACCCACACGATGTTTATCAAGGGAACCTCTTCCTGAAAACGTTACGGTTGGCAAAGCGAGAGAATGTACCAGAATATACGAACAAAGGCCTTTATTTAAAATACGCGATCAGTTAACACAGGTAACCATAAATGAGATTCGACAGCGGATCAGTTCCTTTGAAACAGCATACGGATATTGGATCAAATACCAACACGGAGAGATTGAGTTTATCGAGGCATCGCCTACCATGGAAAGGAGGTAGAGAAAGATAGCACAGTGCACTAACGAAAAGAACTTCAGAGCCTCTATACATGACACTCCACAAAAACTTAAACCCAAGCACAGAAGAGATCAAAACCAGTGGTTGAACCAATTTGATATCATCAGAAGGCGCTACAGGAACCAATCGAAAACTCGCGACTTATCACAACACACCAGATGTACCAGATGAATCAATGAAGATGAGTAATGTACGAAGATAGACAGCTAATTTGTAGAGATTATCTTTATAGCACAATATGTCAGATGTCCCAACCTAACCAATAAACATATGTAACGGACAGAGAAGAACAACCAGAACAACTCGGAAAACTTTATACCAACACAAGAATCGGTGGAACCAGATAAAACAGGTTGTCCAAACGATTAGGGATGACTGCGTCCAACGAATCAGTTACGTGCAGGGAAATCGGAGAAGGGGGCAATGCAGCAGGGCTCCAGAGCAAACTAAAGACCAACCAGAAAGCCAGGATCTTAGGCTTGGGTAATATAGGTCACTCTTATGTACACTATTTAAAAGCAGTCACCAGAAAACGATACATATACCAGATACAGCTTATGTGACATCTCCCATAATGGTGACGAAACGTTTGGAACCTAATAGCTAAGCTCAGCGAAGAGGCCAACACCTAATACGATAAGCTTTCTTGTGGTGAATAGTGAGCCAAAATCCTACTCCAAACAAGCGGTAGAACCTTAGACTGAACTGGCTGTCAGCTTTGCACGATGTTTGTAGGTTCGCTTGAAACCATTCCAATGGGTAACTTCGAGGGCTTCCTTACATAAGTAATCGCCGGACTCCGAATATGCATGGTATTCGTGAAGATGCAAACGACAGTTAAGAAACGTCCCATGTCATATTATCAGCTCTAAGTGCGTTTATTCCATTTGATATATGTGGTCGAATTTTTCTCTCTCCCTCTCCCTTCAATGCAATTTAATCATTACTCTTCGAAGCATTCTATCAGCTAACCTGTAACCAATGAGTCTCACAGGTCGCTCCTAATTTGGTGCTTCGGTTATTTGATCTTTCCAATGTCTGCGACTGCTCCCAGTTTCCCTGATGGAGCCAGCCTGAGCACTGGTTCTGTGGCTTCTATGTTCCCACGTATTTGATTAGTCGCCACGCGTTCTTATTCGAAACGCAGTGGAAGATGTTGTACACGTATTTTGGTCTTGCTTATGGGAGACTTATTGTCAGTCCAACCAGTTTATCAAAGATTCCACCCATCTTCAGCATCTTTGTTCCAAATTCTGTGTGTTGAATGTTTATTCTAGGATTTCTAACCTACTCATTTTGTAACCACAGGGTAACTAGATCGGACTGCAAAATGAATTGGCCGTAAGGCAGTATGTAACATCAGAAGTTGCTCAAATTACTAATAGTGTTTTTTCTCCTCTACTTCCTGTCAGCCAACCTAGAAAGCCTTTGCAACTAACAGATTTCGATGCCATCTAAAAATAAGTGCGCCTGGTAACCTCAGGCCTGCATGTGGAAAGAATCAGGATATGGTCAGAACGACACAAGAGGTGGTGCAACGCTAAACTGAAATGGTGACTTTGAGTTGGTGTAAGGTGTACGACGCGTGACAGGGTATATCCATCTCACTTTGCCCATTTTACTTTTGGATTACACGCTAGTTGGATGATATATCACCGCAAAAATTGTAGCTCTCACTGACCGAAGGAACTAGTGGTGATGGGTCAGCTTCTTTATTTATCCAGGGGCCACATGGTTCCCTATTCCCTTCAACTTAGTTCTCTAATGATTTCATATATATAACGCCTCTGAAACCAGCGGGTGTCAGCTAATCCTGAATGGAATGCCGTGTTTTGATCCCGATTGGAATGTAAGGTTGCATGGTTCGAATGGAGAAGGACAACCCAAAACAATATAGTCAGTAGCACTCGGACCGAGGTTAGTGTCAGATAAGAAGGAATAGGCCTGTTTTCGCTTGCCCTCCAAACGTAACATTGTGGCATAAGTGATACCTCGGAATCTACGAAAAGGCGTCGATTAAGCGGCAAATTTACGGACAATACTTCGATCGAAGCCAATCATGAGCCCACAACCAACGTTTTTGTTTGACCGTCTATGTAGATCATCATACGCTGATCAGGCATCAAGGCGACTGTCTTAAAAGACTCATAAAAATATCTGCTTTGGTTAACCCGCAGAACTGATAAGCCATTTCTTTGATTGACTCTAATCATACTGTAGTTCATACAGAAGCCCTTCAGTTTGTGCACGGAATCACTCGAAGTTTACACAAACTTGAGTTCTCGCTGCTGCCAGGGTGATATGCATCCGGTTGCCCAAGTCTAACCCCTGTTGTCGAAACAGTTCGTGCTGGAACTCAGGCTTAAGGGGCCGGTAACAGTCATAAACCAGAACGAAACCCATAATTATGCCACCTGAAACGGACCTCTCCAACCACTGCGTATTGAATCTTATGCAATTACTGTCTATTTTTAAATGAACTTCATTCACCGTGACCATGTCCATTTGCACTGTTTTATGAACTGGCTGAATGCCGCGTAGAGAAGACAGTACTTATTTGATTTAACTTAAGTCTGAAAAGATATCTTGGTGTATTCATGCGTTTGGAAAGGCTAAACTTTGAAAAAAGAGAAAGAACAAGTGAGGCACTATGGATCAACTTTGGATCTTTCGGCTGTGGTTTTCGGGATTTGATGTGGAACAGTTTGATAGTGCACCTTGCGCTGTTCAGTTAACAAGTTTTCCGCAAATACTTCCCCTTGCTGGATCAACATCGCTCGAAACATTACTCTGAAACATTCTCATAGCCTGATGTATCAAGTCGGCTTCATTGTGAGAGGCCGTAATTCAAAGTTACAACCTCTTTGTAAATGGATTGCTGATCGTAAGCCTACCTTGCCGCATAGCACCTAATCACACATGGGCAGATGTGCCAAACTGAGTTGTTTGCAAAAAAAGATGTGATGACAAGGATGCATATTGTTAGTAGATATCCTAAATGTTTTATATCACCATCGCCGGTCGTAAAATTACGATAAAAGCCCAACTACTATTTGCGTATTACTTGCGGAGAAATAGACCAACTTCAATGCATTCTTGTGTAAATTGTATATGACGTTTGTTCAGCTTCCGGCACAACAGCTTTCTTCTGGTTTTCTCACTACCTACCGGGCACAAAAGCCAGCTTCATGAAATTGATTTAATCATTTATTAACGACGAGCTGCAGCCTCGAGCAGTCCATGTTTTCTCCGGATGCTTTTCTTAACTTCTCTAAAAGGCAACGGCGACTCTAGTCATGTGGTCCTAACATCTAAAATACGCTGGTTAAAATAAGTCCTTCAGCACAATGTCGGATCCTAACTACTTTGCGTATTTGCACTACATGGTGCGGGCGAGATGGCTCAAGTGGTTATAGCGCGAATTTACTGACCGCAAGGTCCATGGTTCGAACCCGGCCTCTGCCCCTCGACTTCCCCTGTATAGGCTTGGGCAACCTGGCAGTATCCCAGCCCTTGTGCTTCCCTCGGATGGCATGGCAGCTAGGCACCAATAGGGTGTTACAGCTGAACCACGTTTTCCGAAAACGATGTTCATTTATTTACTTTGTCAGAAGAACCCTAGGTTGAATGGATAAATTCAGGTTTAGTCTGCTGGAGGGAATTTTTACGGTTGAGTCATGGAATAGATCGTTCAGATAAAGTTTTGAACCTGAGGTACCTTTAATGAATATCGCTCAGGGAAGCTTGCTTGGCACTGACCGGAAATCTAACATGTGTCTCGGAACAAGAGGCTTGTTGCAACAGAATGGCTTTTGTTGCGGATTACTTCAGTATGCAGAGGGATGCAACAATGGCACAGCATCAGAAGTTCGTGTTTCAGCACACATGCTTAAGGACTACACCACAGTACTCGTTCACCCCAGCAACGTGTATTCGTTTCACCCCTCCATTCCATCATGCCATTTAAGTCACAGACATACCCCTTCCACCATAATCTCAACTCAAGCAATTGCGAACTTACGGTCAGAGCTACACAATATTTACATTACCGCTTCCAGTGGACAATATATTTGACATTTTTAAAATTCTGTGGTCTGGTTACAAAGTCCTTGTTTAAGACAAAGGCACAAAAGAGTTGTCCAGACTATTACGATGGTCTCTTTCGGTTGGAGAACGCCTTTGTTGTCACATCTGGTGTCTTAATGGGCGCAAAGTGCGGTAGCACCCACTGGGGCACTTGAAGACTGTGAGGCATGAGGCATCTTTCGCACCGAACCGATTATTAATTCCACTACCTATCACAACACCATTGTGTCGTCAGGAGCTAGCAGCGCACAAAGGTGAACTAATCCAAGTTGTCCTGTGTTTCTAAGCCAAGTCAACTTTAGGAGGTATATCTCAAACTGTCGTGTAAACTGGTGGCATTTACTCTCACTGTCACTGATAGTAAGGTTTGTGGTGAATAGTGAGGTTTACTGCTTTTGACTCAGACATGAATGATCAATGTACATACTATGTAAGCGGCTGCTGGAACTGGACGCAAATGATAGAGATGTTAGTTTCTGCAAGTAAGCGAACGAAATGAAACAAAACGACTACATTTAATGCCAAAGCCACACTAAACTGCCAAGTACCACCGCGTTTGCTTACATCAGTGTGGCCACGAATGACAGTCAAGGCTATGGTATCTTCGCCAGACTACCCGGGACCGACATGAACTACAGGTCATTCACTCGAACCCAGCTGTTTAAATTTTGATGGGTGTGAGCTTGCCCTCCTTGGCTTGACCATCTTTATGTGCTGTTCCGTATCTTGCCGTTCGTATCATTTGCATCCGTGCCTGGCTTTTATATGCTGTGATGATAACGCCAAAGATAAATATCGCTGCCCTGGACACTGACTGCTGTTTTCATAGGCCCTTCAAACAACAGGCACTTCCGAATTTCTCCTCTGAAAGCAGCTCTTGTCAAGTGAAGGATACAAACCGATCCTACTTCCGATCGTTTATCTTCCAAGCATTCGATAAAAAAAACATCTGGTTCCAGAAGGATTTTTCGGCGAAGAGCTAGTAGTTGTTCTGACCCCAAACTGTTGACAAACATTAACAGACAGACCGTGAACTTTATTGCAGAAAGGCAAAAACAGAAAATCACTGGCCTGTTTTAATACCGGCTCCATGTAGACGACTTTGAGGATGATGCATCAGATTCCAGCAGAATTTTGAACTAGAACTTCATCTAGAGACAAGCTGACAAAGTGGAGATGTGGAGCTCAAACCTATGAGAAAATTGCAGAATGAAATCTCATTGCTGCCGCTGGAGGAGTCGACTCTATCAGATAATTCCGATTTACTGCTAACGAATATTTTGTGGTTTGTGAGTGATCCGGTCCAGTTACTCAAGAACTGATCCTAGATCTCGAAGATGAATCACTGTTAAACACCTTTAGGCCGTTGTTTGAGTAGAAACAAGTTTAGTCGGAGAACACGGCCATCTGCGTAACGGGGACCGTCGGTAGTGTGGATTCATCTTCTGCTTAAAGGGGTAGAGCCTTGTGGCATGAATTTTAGCCACTTCAGTCAGATTTGACAGCCCGAGCAAATATCGGTTCTCTGTGCACGCCTGCGAACTAAATTTCAGCCGCTGATCTTAACATTTCCGTCAATCCGTTTAGTGAATTTCCGTTTTGCTCTGTTGGCCGATCCACCGGAAAAGCAACTAAGTCGTTCGAACAAATCAAACAGAGACGGTATTTGATGAGCCCTGATCAGTTTGAAATTTAACATCAAAAATCTTCAGTGAACACCATGCACAATGCACAATACTCTAATTGAACGTAGTTCGCTAAGCAAGTAAAAATATGAATAGCTGATCGACCCTTCGCGCTCCGAATCCCCTTATGTGCCACTAAAACAGAAACCAGGTCGTCCTCAATCAGCCTACATCAATTTGGTCGGTGTTCTTTAGCTTATGAAATTAGACGCTCATATCTAAAGGTAACTTTAGCTATCCTCGTTATCAGACAGCTTTGACTGGGGTTGGGGGCACCAGGCTGATATGGTTGAGGCTGTGGACGAAGATACGTGCTTTAAGATATCACATTTATTTCAAATTCTTAAGGAAAATTTTCATCTTACAACGCAATTACAATGGGCGAAAATCCATCACTGTAAGTCAGTAAAGCGTTTGTCAGTTTTATTATCGATAGTTGTCCCCGTACAAATGGAGATTCCCGCATGTCAAATTAAATCTTCGATCTAAAGGTTGAAAACAACGCACCACTATGTAAACAATGGCGATGAGGGGTTCGTGTGGCGTATGAGTAATTCAGAAATTTCTGACTTCATGCTTCTTCTGGTTGCTGATGCTTCACTTCGCCAAATACAGTCACTCAGTCACAGTTATGTTTTAGCGCCAAAACGTTCCCCTAATTGGACGTGCTTGTTTGGACAACCGCCCATAAAATAGATAAACAAATCGGGTTCCTGCTGCGTTGTTCTTTTCAAACATTTACACGTAAAATATATATACATCTAAAATATGCACTTGCTTAAGGCTCCTTTTAGTCTGCATCGAACTCAGGGCAAATCTTTTGGCCTGCTTAAAACCTAGAAATAAATAAATGATTACTAAGACCATACTTGAAAAAGTGGCAGAGGCTGTTCACGCAATCGTCAACCTAATGTGTTTCGAAAATATAATGGGTGGTTATTTTTACTTCAACAGAGTAACAGTTATTTGAGGGATAGATGGCGTTTCTAACACTTTAGGAGTCTTCCCATTTTAATGGGAAATTCTAAGAATTGAGGGAACACTTGGTTTGAGGCACCAATTCCGAACACGATTATTTATGGCGCATCTTGAACAGTGACTACCAGGAAAATTCTGTTTATAGCCAATCGACAAGATTACCTGTTTTGCCATTACACGAAGAATGCACACAAACCTCACCATCTATACTACGCAACCCTCTACGAGACCCGGCCGTTAGCCGCAGTCACCGGGATGTCGAGAAGACCCACCCTTCCCGTATTTACGCATTGCCCACACGTCACTTGAGAAGCATCTTACCTTAACTTACCTTAAACGCACTACGTAGGCCTGGAAAACTGAATAATATCCTATTTTTTCATGATATTCTTACTTCGTTTTGAAGGGGATTTAGTGAATCATGTGATTTCAGTATATTCCCCACGTCTAACGTGTACCACTGTAGCAGACAACACCCACGGCCCTTCCCCCACAAGCACACTCGGTTCACAAAGTAGGGCAGTTCTGTTTACATCTTCTCTGTAAACGCTCCAAGAATTAAGGTAGGTATACGCGCATGCGAAGGCAACAGAAGATTGAGTGCATGCTTCAAGGAACCTGTGAACATCGTACAGCTTGAAAGCAAGTCTACAGCAAAGGGTGTCGATTGGTGGGTCACTGCAAAGTACTTTGAAAACCGGACCAACCTATCGGTTAGCTTACAGCACAGATGCCGTAGTGCCGCCACAAATTTATCGCGTGAGTCGCACACTCGTGTGAACAAAAGAAATATGTCACCGATCGCCTGATCACTGCCAAGGATGGTGGGCTTCTTGAGCCCATGCACACTTAAGTAAGCCAGAAATGGCTCCCAAGGACCGACTGAGTAAGCGGTTGGATAGGAGCGATTGTGTGAGATCAGATAGAAAAAAGATTCAGCAACAGGCGGGCAAGCTTTGAAGTAATACACAACCAGATGCTAAGAGACAAACTGACGGCCCATCTTCAGAATTTTTTTCGATTCAAAGAGTGGAAGAATGGCAGCAACCTGAGATGAGGACGAGCTGCGTTCAGTTCAGTTCAATTTTTCAAACGAAGGAATCTTTTAGACCAAGACCTTTACACCTAGGGCTTTTTTGTTCCAAAAAATAAATGTTGCCAGCAAAATACACTCATTTGTGAACCAATTTGGTTTTGCGGGAGACTCACCTAGCATCCTAGCTGAATCTCTCGTTTATAATGAGCCCCAAGAAGGTCGAAACCGGTTGTTGGCTGTCGAAGAGGTCTTAGCCACCTTATGAGTAACGTATTAAGTCTAAACGTTACTAGTTTCAAAAAATGCGTCCTGAATGACTGCTAGTTGAACGGAAACCATTTAACCAGGACGTTTTCCTTATTAGATGGATGATGGTCCTCTGTGAGATCTTCTGTCCAAAGATGACACGTAAACCTTCATCAATTCAGCTAGCATTTTCACTATCAGAGCTTAGCGTTTCTGTTTCGTTTAACAGCCTAGTGATGAGGATATGCTGGCTAGCAAATATAGAATTATATTGGCCTTCATAATTTTTGTCCCGCATAACTTCATTTCTTCGGATAAAATACGAAGTATTATTGGGAAACTGGGTGTTCTGTCAAGCTCTTCGACAAAACGTTTTATCCACATCCAGTAGACTGCCTTCCCAGTACCAGTTGCTGGGAGGAACTAGCCGGAAGATTGCAGAGTAGAAAACTGGACGACCAAACCGCGTGCTCGTCTCGTTTTGCCGTTCAGTTTAAAGGGATTTCGTTTTTTCAGCATTTTAGCTTGAAAAGCTTTGCAAAACTTTCGGTTATACTTTTAATGAGCGTGTAGATAAAACCCAACTTAACGCATCAAAAGTCTCGTATCGGGGCAGTAGCTAACTAAATGTTGGGGTCATTTACTTTCGCATCTTTGAAAACTCGCAGCGCCAGCACTCTTAAATGAATTTCAATCGAATCAAGATCAAGTCCATAAGTCAGCTAAATCAACACGTTTACAGGAACCTGCTCCGTTTCTGGTGAGAGGCTTTAGACATAGTATTATCCTGTTCAAATGCCCCACCCTCGTGCCGACCCACAGTGAGTAGTGGAGGCCGTTTTCCATTGTTTCGATGAACATCCCAGGTTCTTCGACAAATACACTCATTAACATATCAATTTGGTTTTCACGGAAGACTCAACTGAATCTTTCGTTTATGATATTCTTCAACTGAATGTGCTGCACAAAGACCCCCTGATGTTTCATTTGGTACCATATTCGAGTGACCGAAGTCCAAGCCCAGCAATCGGTCAGCACCCTGGGAGAAGGTTTCCGAGTTTGTCTTCACTAGATAACTTGATTCTAGCCTGTGTTTTATTCACTCGGTTGAAGATTTTGACAAAATTAAGCACAAAATCCGTATGAGTTCTTCAGGCACTTTCAGAATCCTTTCAGTTTTCTGGATATGTTGCTGCATTTGAAAGCTACGCTCAATCAATGAAAATAACCGGGTCAGAATAGCCGGTATCTTTTTTCCCGGAGTTCTGGTGTTAAGCCAGTGGCGACAGGTCTAACCATGCACAACTCTAGGTCACTAATTGACCATTTCTAATATCCCGATAATACTCCATAAATGTGAACTTCTGGAATCATAACCCCCGCTTGCTTCAGGAGCGACCTTGAATCTGGTCAGACTGAACATCCTTCTGGCTGCGATCTTTTCCATTACGTTGAATAAAGCCGCCATTTTAGGAACTAAGTGAACTCCCAGAAAAGCTCACAGAAGCACAAAAAGAGACCTTTAAAAGTTCGGAGACTCGTAGTTCAGTGTCATTATTTGTCGGGATCATAATTTGAGAGACTTTGGGCAGTGCCTTATAAGCTTTCTAAGTGGAAGTACAGAAAACCCAACCAAGGCATCAGATAAATTTTCTCCTTGATGCTTTCGACCTAAGTCAACCGGAAACAGATAAAGTTCCGGTGATTTCGTTTCCGCATTTATAAAATCGTATGTTTGTCCGTGCTAGCCGAACATCCATCCAAGAAATACACTATTATTTGTTTATTTGGAGTCATCAGGCGCACGTGATGGGTCAACGGTAAAAAGAGTTAATCAGAGTTGCATGCTACCGATCCTGCTAAAGCAATGAATAGTCCAAGATCACGGGGTGGGTTTATTTCTGGTTCTTTCCATAACATTTGCAAAATGTGCATGTTCTCATAAAACTAAAAACTAGTCCGGGCAAAATACAAATGAACTGTAGTTTTGTTCTTCAGGTTTTGGATTACGAAGTTCCCGTTTCAGTAACGCGAACATAAGGCTTTGTATCTCTGTGTGATAGAAACAAACAGTAGTAGGGAGCAATGAAAGTGCAAGTAGACGATGCTTCTGATCAAATGCTGCTAAATAAACGTAATCCGTAAGACAGAATACCTGGGATGGTTCATATGTCCAGTTCATGTGACAAAGTTTTGTCTTATGCGTTTTCCTTCTCATTTGTCTTTGCTGTTTATTCTTCTGATAGTTGCTTCATATCGTGCTGAAACAACTGAAAAAATACAGCACTATCACTTGTAACTTAACTTCAGCGGCCATAATTTTTGTTATTGAGAAAGTAGATGGAAAAGTGGCATGGTGTGCAGATTACTTGTCTGCTCTCAATGCATCTTGAGGGGCCCCTCGTTTTCCGTCGAATGTCTACAGATACTTAGTCACAACATTCAGTGGGCCTACTTATTAGTAAAGAAAAATTTTGCATGGGTTTACCCAGAGGTAGAAGCGCCGTACAAATCTGAAAATCTTTTAGCTTCAACACACGTTGCGAGCCGCACCTCTTTTACGGAAGACCTTTTGGGATCAAAATAGCACCATCGGTCTTTTGAGAAATTATAGACACCATGTAAACAGGCATCCCATGTCTAGCTGCATAAGTGGATATTAACGTTTTTGTAGGATGAAAACCTCATTAGCCATATGAAAGACAATTTTGTCCTTTAGTGTATCATAGATATGTTTATTTTCAAAGTGGACAAGAGTCAGTTTTTCGTCACTTCCATGGAATATTTGAACAAATCTGCAGGGAGTATACAGACAACTTTGGTGATTAAAATTGAAATGTCTAAGCTTCTTATTGGGAAAGCGGAAGAAAAGAGATCTCTCACCCATAATATTATTACGGCCCTGACAATAAAACGGGGGTTTTCTGTCCTGATTTTCAAACTTCCATAGTTTTTCCACGTTTCCTTAATATTTCTCACAAAATAAAGTTTTAAACGTATTCGCAATGACTCCATTATATGCGTTGGAAATTGGTAAAAATATAATGTTCAAAAACTCACGAAGGTTAGATTGGGAGCTGATTTATGCGGCGAAAATCTTTGAATTTCTCATGACTCGGTCAGCATTTGGAACACTCAAAACTCAGAACCTATGAACCTGTTTCTTCAGGACTTTGGTAGTTGCTGCTTGTAATGATGCTATATGCACGAAGACCACACCGCATTCCAGTGAGCATTCAGGAATTCGGAAGCAATGTAGTGCGACACGAACAGGTTAAAGGACGTTCTGAAACATGGTAATTACTCTTGTTTAAGTTCTTTATCACGGCCCAGAAGGGGACCTATTTCTTACAAAGGGCAGTTGCATCCTAGCTCTGAAACCAATAGACGTATTTTCCAATCACCCATAGTTCTAAGATCAGTACATTAAGCTATAATCTATGCAGTGTTCACAGTGAATTCCCTTCACAATTTCAAAAAAAATCTGAAGCCAGCGCCTCATGATAAAATTGCTCATTTGATGCTTATATTTCTTGTGTTACTAAGCTTTTATAGCTTACCATCGGAAGGGAATTTCTGTGACTCGAACCCCCTACTCTGTACCCAAAATTGCCGTCGGATATGAATTTTCATTCTACAGCCACCAATAGGCATATATCCGCATTTGCCCTCGTTTTGGGCTTAAGTGATAAACATATGTTGATTAACCGAATTCCTTGTTTTTTTTTCTGGAAACACCAGTCAGTTGAACTTCGTTATTCATCCGGTTTCTTGCCAGATGTCGTAAATTACTATCTACCCATCTGCATACTGAAAACCACTGACAGCATTGAGGAATCCAACCAGCAAGCCTATATTAAGAGGGCTTCTACTGTAGTTTAGCACCCTGATTGACATCAACGGGATGGCCAAGCAAAAGCATATAAATGAGTTTATTCAACCCAAGCATGGTGGTTTCGTCTTTTGCCATTTTCACAAAAGTATCATGCGTTTAATATGGCTCGCTATCTATCCTGCCTTATCAACAATCCCTGCGGGTTTCCGAGTGGTTTGGGGTGTGTGCACTAGATGCTTATGCTTATGATGATGGTGGTGATGACTGCCAGTTCACCATTGTCGATCTCAGCGAACCAGACGACCACCCCAAAACATGATTTGTCTATGCAGGTGGTCTCATTTCACAATTCCAGATGCTAAAGATTCGGGGTATGCGCGCACCGTGTTTGTTTGCTCGCTCGGTCGTTCCCTGGTTTGCACAGATGGCCTACTACTGAGAGCTGGTTTCTGCTGTATCTGTTTCTGTGTGCCTGTGCACGTTCTTTTCTCCTTCGGCACCACAGTGGAAAAATCAAGACCGCATTATCATTTTTCCAAGGCCCGCCTTCATGCACATGTGCACGTGTATGCGCATTTGTGCAGACGTACAGATGCCCATCACAACCTGGGAGGCCTATCTGCAAAAAACAGAATGAACCTCTGTTCTTTAGTCCTCCACCCACCCAGCTTCATCCAACAACAGACAGTCTTCTCTCAGTGCCCCAGTGTGTCACTTATTACCAATAAATCAGCCCACCAACGTTGATTTGGAAATATACACCCACAACGTGACTCGATTACCAGTTGGTGTTTGAAAAAAGACCCTCTGTGTCGGTCTGACAAACTTTTATCTTGCGCACACCATGCAAATATTTTCCGATAATATTACCATATCCAAGGCCTAAATGAATTGTCCAACCGTATAAAACAATGGGCTGAAAAAGATGAACTACCTTATCAAATGTATCATTATGGTTTAAGCCATGAAACAAAATCTGGTCAGTTTCGCGCATGAGGAATAATGCACTTCTACAAACGCGGTGGACGAGTCTGCCGATGATCCACTAATATTTCGGTGCAGACACCAAATACAGCACCCATTCTGGTTTGGGATATCACCAAAATGCCGGTGCACTTTTGTTCTACGTACATCTATCAGTAATCTGTAGAAAACCAAACGAATCTAGCTTGAACGAATCTAGCTTTCCCGTAGCTCTTTGTCTGGGCCGAAAGTATCTCCACCGAAAATACAGGATGCTACTTACCTGTTTGCTCCACAAGCTATACAAGATCAGCGAGAAGACTATCTTTCGAAGCTTAATTTAACTCCCTGTAATTGTACCATGACCAACGACTTCAAAGCCTTGGAAAGATAGAATAAACTGTATTTGAAAGCCCATCAGAAGCTTTTTTCGATTTTAGTCTGGAGGTAAATTCATTAAATTGGTGGTGAATTCCAAGACCAACAGTGGAATCCTGATTAGTTCCAAGGGAATAAAATATACCACTGCCAGCTCAAATTTCTGCCAACAGCCGAAAAAATACACTGAATGTACTATTCTTTATGTAACACTTTGATCACGGTTAAAGCAAGATGCTGTGGTTAGCCAGTTCACTTCAGCTCATGAGGCCCTGTTCGCTCATTAGAACAGCCCTGTTGAGACATCCTGTGGATATAAAGTCGTATGAAGTGAGAGTAAAACACTACTTTCACTGCGTAAAATAAGCAAATAATATATCATAACACAATACAGTATGGCATATTATATGATGTATATAATATAATA
>SJOL01006465.1:1232758-1325757 GCA_004794785.1 Opisthorchis felineus
ATGGTAGATTTGTCTGGTGAGCTAGACAACTTAGTTGCAGACACTTCGTCACCAATCGAGGCAATATCATTAGTGTTCATTTTTGCAACGAAGCGCAGATGCACGCTAGCCGTTACTTGTTTACTAGTAGGAGGTCAGACTCAACCGTTCGCAGTTAATCTAACTTCTAATTCAACCTCTAAAAACTAACACAGTACACCCACTATATTAAAAGTGTAGAACAACATATTCTGCTAGATAAGAATGACCCTTGAGGAGGGGACGAAAGCTTATACAGTGCGTCTGACAGCCTATTTTCTCACCAGATGAGACTCTGCCACAAGGTATTTAGCTAGATGGTCACAGGGCTTGAGAATCCCTTCGTCTATTTTTTCTCTCCCACAACTGCAATGACAGTCTCTTAGATCAGCATAAAAACATTGATAGACCAGCTAGCCAGCGGACTAACAATTAGATAATGCGATGCTTGTACAGTTGCTGTCGGCAACAAAGTTTATATGATTAATGCTTGAAGTCCATACGCTGAAAACCATACGACGTCCTCTCTCAGTTGTTTTCGGCTGTCACTGAGGTCTGGACTGATGACTAGCATCACTGTTTCCTTCGATTTGGTCACTAACGCAATTCAAAATCACGTCATTTTACACAAAGTTCATGAATTACTGGCTATTTTTCTGAACACTCCTATTTTGTGTGGGTGGTTAACTGTTTCAAAAGGTTGGATGCATGCTGTTTGGTGATAGTGCCGACAGACTATGGGGCGGGGACATTTATTTATTGCCATGTTGTCCAGCGGCATTAGCGTCCTAATGGCAACAAACTAAAAAAGAAACGTTTTTAGTGGCCAAAATGAGTAATGCTATACGGAATGTGATGGATGACAGAATACTAGCAAGCCCGGGGGACGAAGGCCTATGCAAGGTTAACGATCACGTGCTTGTTTGAACCTATAAACACTTCAAGCGATCGATCGGCACGACGTGTGTGAATGAAAGACTCCACCTTTTTTGGCAGTTGCCCTACGACTATTTCTGTTTCCTTGTTCTAGCAATGAAATTTATGTCGAAAGTGTAATTGAAGGGATGAGTAAAGGCTATGTAGTTTACAATACTGCCTCAAGATAAAAAAACTTTGCATCCACTTGTTTTAAGTAAAATATTGTTACCGTTACCGCTCCGTTAATGATAACGTCACATATGGTATCACGTGGTAAAATGGCCACTGCAAGTGCGGTTAGGAAATTTTTGAACAGAAACCCAAATTGAAACCTAGGCCTAGACGCCGAGGTCGGGACACCAGTGTGAGAATTGTCGCGTTCTAGACGAGGTGAGCCATCAGCGTAGTTACTTCCCGTGACATATTGACCTGGGTTTGGGTCGTCATGCCTGCACCCATTAGATCAACATCAAGCTGGAAGCTAACCCCAATACAAATAGCACAACGCAGGAATGCGCATCAGTTCTCTAATCATCCTCTCGCAGTTATTTCGTTAAATGCTCCTTTCAAGCAAATCCTCCGGCACTGAAGAACGTACGCATTTTCGCTGTTTATTATTTCAGCGGTTCAGGTTGATCAAGGCCTTTCCGTGTTCTTTGGGAGAAAAAAATGCTTCAAATTCCAGTAACATCACTGGATTATAATGTTGTATAAAATAGTCACACATGTTTTTTCAGTAATGACAATGTCCTCAGCAATCCATTTGAATTTCTGTACACATTTTACTTTGCATTCTACATGGAAGACTGCTTATGATTTTCATTAAAAACTTAAATAACTGATTATGGGTTATCAGCGAAACTCACAATCAAAGCTATGAAGTAAGTGGAAGAAAATAACGGTATATTCCAAATTTTATTAGGTCAAAAACCAAAAGAGCACTTTAATTTACGTTTCAAGCGCGATTCTTTGCTATCTTTGACAGCGCAGAGGAAGCTTCGGGCAAATTATGAGCATTTGCAAAGCTAATTTTACCAGCTGTGTTTAATACTGGTAAAGGAGCAAATATGAAAGATTTTCAAGAACTTTACGTTTTCCCTATTGCACTAGGTAATTAAACAAATCGACCGAAGTTTCTTCAACCGATTTATCCGCAGTAGGCACTCTCAGGGTCCCATGCTTCTCACCTAATCCAAAACGACCACTCAATTGAGCCTTAGTAGCGCCAAGTCCGTCTTTACGGCGCTGGCTACCACAAAGATGCCTGAATTTTCAGCTTTTTTTAAAAAGGACATCTAGAGCGTCACAGAAATTTCCTTGGTAAATTTGGAGCTACAATCTGCTGAGGTGTAAGCAACAACAATAAATAGGGACGATGGATCCTTCTTTCCCTTTTCCGAAGACATTGCCAAACGAACCACACAGAAGCGACTATTCAATGGTATCCAGTCAAATGGGGACTCCTCCGCTCGACGGCTTAACAGTATACACACCCCGGCGTTTCTAGCTGCATTGGACGCCGCACTACAGGAAGTAAGCAACCAGAGGCGGGGAGGGGATGTTGAGGTATTCAACTCAATTACCGTACCTGTGACCTAAATTCTTGTCTTTAACAGAAAACACACATCGGTGCGGAGGGAATCCAGCTTGTCAATGGGCGCATTCTGTTATCATGCTTGCTTCAGTGTCCAAACTTTAGAGATAAATAAATGAACCAGTTGAACTGCTTAGTACCGAAACCGAGGAAGGACGCGAAAACGTTGTCGCTAATCTTGGTGCACAGTGAACAAAACAGCCACTCCCTCTTTTGAGAACAAGCAGATGCATATATAGTGTATATGTACGCTGGCTGTCCACCTGATCATCACTTTATCTTATTTTAGGTTTTACAAGTATGAAATCCATAGTATATTAGGAGTACAGTGCTACGGAAAAGCCCCTAGTTTATTATAATTCACTTGAACTGAGATTGAGTGTAAGGTTCACTTTGGTCCATTATGGAAGAGATGAAATCCACTGGCCAAGAGATAAGCCCCAGTCGAAGGCGGTTGCCCTTTTGCTTTACTTTCTTCTTGGAAAGATGGGCATCTAAACCAGCAAAAACGCAAGTGTCTAGAATTATGTTATCAATGCCTTCCCTTCTCTATTACCCATACTTCAGTCACTGGAGCGCGTAGGTATTGGACAGCAAAAGATATGCTGAAGTGACTTTGTCCCGCAGACCTCCATGAGCATCGTTACATATGAAGATAGGCTTTCACATCTTTATAAAATAAATAACAGCATTAAAGCCAAACAACGAAAGCGGACCACTGATTTTAGTTTGATGGAACATCATTTCACAAACAGTCGCCTCGTTAACTTTGAAGTACTGAGTCGAATGCAATCTAAATATTAGGGTAAACAAGAAATAGCAGCTGATTAGAGCTTTGGACCGTACTTTTCATCAAAGCCAATCAAACTTATTTTGTTGTCGAAGTTTTCATAGTTGTCTGCCAATAATGTGCTCTACAAACCCTGGGGATAATAACCTTTAATGAGGATTGAAAATCGGCCGTAATCCAATCTTTGTGAGACAAAGTTTGTCGCCTTAAATCTTTGCAGTTTGCTGAGCGAAATGGATCATCCCATCGGCAGTTCTCTCTTTGTGCTTTGCATAACCACATTCAAGTAATTCGATCTTCACCACAAGCTCCCGATTTGGCACCGACATAAACCCAACCACACCAACTAGTTAGCTAGAAATCAAATTGTGGCTACATTGATCTGGAAATGTTGGTGCATTTACGAAGAGGAAGTTGCATTCTGTTTCAAATATACTGTGTGGTGCACGGAAACTACCGTGTTTGTGTCTTACACATCGAGAACGATTATGACGCCAAACTAAACGACACCAAAAGTGAAAACAACAGCATCAGGAGGCGTGCATGGCTAGAATTTGTGCTTTAGTGCATTCGAATCACATGCCAAAGCGAACGTTTGCAAGTTGATTGTTTCAGCTTGCGCGCATCAGCTGGCAGTTTTGTGCGGCGTCAGTAGTCAAGAGCCGGCTGTCGGTAATCATGATAGTTTGCTTAACTGGACGTTACTGCATGTTCCGCGTTATTGACTTGTCAGTGTCCATTAATTCTCGAAACATGCAACCTGTTGAAGTGTTCTAGCAAAAAACTCACTTAGACAGATTGATTTTGTTATCCCATGCTTTTTTTATAAACGCCTTCCAGATTCCTTGTTTAGAAATAATTGTGTACGTTACCCTGCAGAAACTGAGAAAAAATCAAGTAATATCTCACGGAATACTGTAACTTTTCAAACTGAATCGAATATGTTGTTTTAGCAGCCGGATTCATCTTTGTTTAGGGTTCCGTAAGTTCTTCGGGAAAGAACGAGTTTGTAGTTCATCTGCAGCGGTGTTTCTCAAGAGATTTATTTAGTTCCCTTAGAATTCTGGGAAAGACGGTGGATGGATGTAGAGGGTAGTGTTATGAGTCTAAGAAGGAAAGTGGTCTAAGTTATACAGATATGTCTGCTACCGTAGATATTCGTGACCAAATGGACTCGTTTCATTGATCGAAAAGCTGACTCGCGTTGCCATGCCAAAACCATCCAGATAGTCGTCGAAACACTGTCTTGCGTAGGACTGACCAAATGAACTTTTATCTAATGCGACAGACCTTGGGTTGTGTACTAATCAAGCTAGGCTTATCTAACCCAATTTGTGTTGTTATCAAAAAAAGTCCATTTGTGTATGTAACCGTGCCGTCAACATGGTGCTGGTTTGTTGGGTAGACTTGATTACAAAGCTTGCTTGATGAGAACTTGACAAAAACTTGATAAAAACTATTGCACCATCAAAATGGAAACCAGATCACAAAATATTGATGAATTCATCTGCGTTGACAACATATAACTGGCAAAAATTACTTAGCTAAGATTCCTGCTGAAAATGACACACTAAGAATTTTAGTTACACCAACAAGTAATCATGTGCGAACCTGAATTGCAGGATCAAAAGAACTTCCGCTTGTTGTTTCCTGAACCTGTATCTATTGCAGAAACTCTTCAGAGCGGTCAGCATGTACCACAATAATATCCTAACGGATTCCGCATTTTTCAATTTGGAGATCTCAGCTTTTCCGGATGACTGTCAACTTGAAACTTGAAGGATAGCATCCACCCAACAAATTCAAACATCGAATTAGCCATTACTTTTTCGTTCAGAAATAATCCCCTAAAACAAGTCAACACAGCAGATGGTACTAATAAGCCTCTCCTGGGAATGGTCTCATTTCCGGAGAATCGCACACCAACTCATGCCTGACAGGAAAAGCTATTACGTGCTCTTCGGAGTAACACCCCCGTTAGAGGAAAATCTTGTGAGGGGCACAACTTTCATGGATTTCATCAATAACTGAAGGGGTACAAAGCGTGGGAGTCTAAGAGGGCATTGAACTGGAATGCTTAAGAACCCGTATTCTGCAGTGATCAACAAGACAGCAAGCTGAGATATTATGAGTTGCCTGGTGGATGGACTGCTGTTCGCACACTGCATTGTTGCTGTTGTCGTGCCTACTCAGTGTGATAACGCTGTTTGATGGGATATGTCTTGAAAGGTCGAGTGGTTAAGGATAACCGGCCAAACAATAATCAACAGAGCTTCGATTGTTAGCACATAGCTCAGCGAAGAAAAAAATATTCCAAAATTATTTGTGCTGATGAAGGCTAGCTACTCATAAGGAGAAATTCCTTGCATAACAGAAGGTTAGTTGATGGTTATGTTGGTGTACTCTGAAATTAAAGTCTTAGTTTTTTACAGAATAGTTAATCTATTGCCTCTGAACGCAATATACAGTAGATACATCCTATAAGCCTACACATTATTTTCAGTCTCATGAGTAATTTAAGGTTGGATCTTTGCTAACGAAACAAACACTTATTTGAAACGACAGTATTTTCAGATGAACTAGTAATCCTCTTCAGAACCGCTTGTTTCATCACGCGTTCGGGAGTATTGAACATCGGAGACTTCAAGAAAGTGATTGCCTAACAACAGAATGTGTGACAACTGCTCACAGCCTGATGTTGAACAGATCCTGTAAGAGTCTGTCCCAGAACCTTGCTCCATTAAACTATCTCAGTGTCATTCAGCAGCAGTCGTGTGTACAACATTCCATCTCAAGGATGAAGTACTCGATGGGTTGAATATAAGACAAAGCAAACCCACACACCCTTTTTAAACGGCATAATCGCTCCAAGACATCGTGAATATGAGTCATTTAAATGTCGACTGGATCTTCTTTTAACGCTGGCTAGCGTACAAATGAGTGGTTGCTTGTTTAACATCTGTGACTGAATAACTTTTGGACAACTAATGTGCCATGCATCTCGGTAACGGATACCACGATATGCTAACTTCCTTGATGTCCGAAAACGCAGTTCAGGCAGCGGTACCTTTGATCAATAGAGGCAACGTTACAAGGTCACGCCTGTTAGACGGTGGTCTGAGAACTACACCTTCTCCTTTATTGAGCCCACACAAAATGTCACTTCCGGTTAAATGAAGTCATACGGCCAGACAAGCGGTGTCCTTAGAGCTGAAAGCAATAACGTTACAGACGTTATCCAGTGCCGCCATGAGTGAAAAGATAATGTAACAACGAAACAACCTTTTCAGTCAATCGCCATAATGAAATCAAAATAGCTCTCTATGAACAAGTCCTCGTTGTTCTTACGTTAGCAAAACTACCATAGTTCTCTTGCCTAGTACATTCCGTTCCTGAAACCCATATACACCGATCAACCGACTCAAGTGGAAGGTTATCAGTACTAACCTGAAGAATATTTGAACATGAAAAGTGACAAGCTTCAAATAAATTACGGTCAAGAAGTGAGACGTTCATGGATAAAAGAAGTACTTCACTTCCAAGAGTAAATTTCCTTTGTCCATATTTCCTGTTGAGTTGAAAGAAAATCCAACGGAAAGACTTTTAGATCCGTTACATGATTTCCTTCAAGGAATATTGCATGTTGAAAAAGATCTACTGCACCAAACACGCTCATTAAGGGCCTACAGTGCCTACAGATGGTTATAATAGAGTCAACAACCGTCAGAGTCAGGTTAAAAAGGTTAAGTGCTTTCCGATTCAATTATCCACTCTCATGGTGTGCACGCTGGGGTTTAGAAGCAGAAAACATAACAATAAACCTCAAACACTCAGGGAAAGAGCGCGATGGGCATCTAATAATGATAAGAGACGGTTCTGACACTTGTGACTATCAAAGACGCCAAGGATCAGCTACGGAAATTCAGGAGGAACCCATCTACACAACATGGCTACCATGTCTTGCTGCAAAAGCTTCAACTACATCTCCTTTTATAAGGTAAATCGATTTCAGACGGATGAATGCCGCTGGCTGACACATCACAGCAGAAGCTGACATCAGTTCAGTCTGTTCTTGGGTTGAGTTTGCATACTATTCTCCAAACAAACTGCACATGAGCTCACACCTTTGGTGTACACTAAACCGCATCGCAAGTTACTTCGGAGATTTGGACAGGTATCTGGTAGTAAAGCCTCTCTATAAAGGACGGCTTGCGTTAAAGATACTTTGCGGAAGCTCCATTAGCTTGTCGTTCAGATTCCCAGACGAATTGGAATCACTCTGCGGCCCCATGAAGCCGAAGGATATTGCGTTGCTAAGTGGAAAGTTTTACATCCACATCAATTCGTTATACATTTTGATCCTTGAACTCGTAAGCGAATGAACGCAGAATGTTACTGGTGTTCTATCTTAACATTAAATCCTGAAAGACTATCGGATGAGCGTATGCGATTGCTCAAATGGGACTAGTCCCAAGTCGGTATTGTCGCGTGATTATATAGAGACTTGTCTCTATTACCGACCTATATCTACTTTCCTCACGAATTTGGTCAACTCGATCTTTGTGACCGGAGGTACACCTATTTGCCAATCGGAGCCGAAGCTATGTTTTGTTCGGAATTTCGAATGCCTTTGGTGAAGTAAACTATCGGGTGTTTGCTCAGCTCCTCTGAGGACTGTGTAAACAAACCACTTTAATGTGTGTACCACTGACTAACTTCTGCGTGCACCACCGACGAAGAATGGCGCAGTTGTGAGGTGCACTGGGAGCTGGGGGTGAAGTTAGCTTGAAATCATCCACCCAAGTTTGACCTGCATAGTTATAAAAAAACTGGAGCATCGGAGAAACTCATTTTGGTTAGTAATTAAGATATGCTTAATTTTTCTGGCTCATGTAGAACTCCTTGATTTCACTCATTCTCAGTGCTGTCATAAATTCCATGAGAAAAACGGACAGAAAATTGAACTGTCGTTTCGCTAAACTAATAGAATGGGTTGAAACACTAATTCCAGTAGGGGTTTTCTGACGTCCAGTTAATAGAATGGGATACCTAACTGTCACAGTAACTTTGACTGAAGCAGTATATACGTGGGACATTGTGAACATATTCAATACTGATCGAATGACACATTCGAGGAGCCACCTACCCATATAAGACTGACACGGCTCTTGTGGTTGAAGTGCTTTTCTAGCGGAGTGTCAGGTATGTTTGGAACTACTTAGATACCTATTTAGATATCTGTATGATATGTGAAATGTCCTTAAAGAGCACAGCTGAGTTATGACCATCTTATAATCCTGATAACCAAAATGACCTATTGCCTTTATGGTTTATTTTGGGCTTTTTAAAGGTGTGCACCTTCATTTTTTGACCGGAAGCTTATCGTTGAATTGGAATTTCGTTCGTGAATTTTCGTGCCGATTTGTGATACTTTATAAAAATCGCTTATTAAGGTAGTGTGGGTCACGACCTACACCAGTAAGCTAAATTTTGAACTCCAATTGTTTTCCAACCTGTTAAGAGTTTGGTGGCTGCTTTGTATTTCATTTCACAGACGATTCAGTGCCAAGTAAACTCCACGGTGGTCCAGCATAGTGCGGCTTTAGCTGGTGATACTGCCGCACACATTGTCAAACGCGCAGTATGATACATGTGAATAGAACACACTCGATGTAACATAGCCATTGCGCTGGTCAATAGAATTAAAGACACAGAGTTTGGGAGTGTAAAAAAATTGGACCTCCAAACGAAGCCGGCAACTAGGCAGCGGACGTAGATAACCACCTGTCTAATTTCTCTTCATTACGAAAGCAAAAATATATAGGAAAATCTATGTTTCAGACAAGTGAACAGTCTGACACTTGTTTATAGTGGAATACAATTATATAAATTTTGCGACGAATGACACAAATCCTGAGGTCAACAAACGACAAAAAATTATAGGAAAAGCCATGTTGTTTTCCATGACATTAATGGGTGGAGTGAAATGCCTTTGGGTCGAAAGGTAACGAAGGCCATCAGAAAACGAATTTTGAATTAGCAAAAACAACCCTTGAATTAACTGACATAAATACACGGAAAAGCATAGACTTATATGGAGTTTGAAGGTTTAAATTCGACCCACAGGCGTCTAAATTTAGTGAACTCGGTTTAATCACGGTGTTCAGTTGACTAGTTAAGTGTTGTCCTGCGATGGGACACAAACCAACTCTTGATGAGACGAAGTGTAGACAGCTGTATTGTGCCGCCTAACTATTCCGTCTTCCTGTCTGTCGGCTGCAATAAGTGGCAATGATAAGTGTTCCAATATTTCCATGTAAGCGGAATTCCTTTGCTCAATCTAGGTAGAACTAAGAAGGAACCAAAACTGAGATCACCCAGTACAGCATGTGTTGTGCTGGTTATCTTTCCATTCATAAATCGGTTGTCACTTACGGTACCCAATATTCTGATTCGTACACCAGACTCCATCCAGACTAATTTCGTCACAAATTCTAACCGGTAGAAAAGAGGAGACTTTACTTCAACATCCCGTGGCAGCTATCATCAACCTCAACAGGAACTGGACTTTGTCCTTTCATTTGAGTGTATTTAAATAGTCAAACTGCAAACTAGGCCTATCGTTACCCCTATCCAACAATCAATCAATCAGTTTATCAGCTGTAAACCGCGTACCACAGGCACATTGGTTCCAGCTGCTACAGTTTCGATCACAGGAAAGTGGGAGAGTGTGGGACATACAGCCAAGCCTTAGGAGCGATGGCATGTTCAGTTAGTTAGAGAACTGGGTAGCTACGTTTTGAAGGCTGTAGCTTTGATGCACGAGCGCTACTGACTGCGCGATTGGGCCATTTCTACCCGTGTCACTAACCACTGGTGAGTTGTCGACCCGACTAAGTTTAATGGTTAGTGTTTTCACACTTAGCGGCCAGGTTATATACTGTCCAGCTCTCGGTCGCTTCTACACAGCACAGGGCTGGACGAAAAGAGCTCTGCGAGGCAGACGGTCTGGCATGCGGAGTACGTGTTCGAACCAGCGTAACCTATGAAGCGTGAGTAATTCATCTATCGCGGGAGAGTTCCTTCTTCCTATGATCTTCTGGCGTACCTCAGCATTACTAATCAGGTGTTCGCCAATGCTTCGGAGACACCGACGGTCAAACATTGACATCTTTCACCTGTCCTCTGCTCGTAGAGGTTGCGTTTCTGATCCACAAAGCAGTATGGATCGCACCGCCGCAGTGTAAACTCTGCCCTTGACAGACAAACTGTCTTGACGTCGGCGCCATAGGTGTCGCAGGTTGACAAAAGCTGCCCTAGCCTTCCCGATTCGAGAAGTAATCTCATCTCCAGCCAGTCCGTCGGAATTTATACAACTACTCAGGGAAACAAATTTATCTACCACGTCATTTGGCTCATCTGAAAGCATGGGTTTGATTCAACCCAGTCTTGTAGCAGCACTATGCACTTTACAGGTGTGAAGCGCATGACAAACCGTTCGGCAGAGTCATTTAGGTTATTTAAAATGGCTTGCGTTTTTGAAGGATCTGAACCAGAGACAGCAATATCGTCTGCATACTCAATGTCTGTGAGCAAACGTCACGGGAGCATTTCGACTCCCGAGGTTTCAGAGGCAGGCAGAGAAATTTCAAGCAGCACATCAACAACAAAGTTGAAGAGGAAAAGTGAGAGGGAACAGCCTTGTCTTACACCACTGGACGTGGTGAAGTCAGGCGCAAGCTTGCCGTATACTAGTACACACCCAGTTCGCATACACGCAGTTCGCATACAATACCCTCAAAGGGGATATGAATTTGGAGGAGACACCTTTGACCGCCAGACACCACCAAAGTTTTTGGCGATCGACAGAGTCAAAAGCAGCTTTCAGATCAAGAAAAAGTACCAACATGGGACGTTTGAAGAGGGCCGTGTCCAACATCCACGCCTGGTCCATCAATTTCGGAAGCCTTGCAAACGTCAAACGAAAAATTCTATTCAGCTTCCCAGTTTTTGCTCATCCTTTCGGTGTGTGCATGCTCTCTGTAGGCATAACTATAATCCCGTATGGCCAAAAGTTCCACATAGGTATCACAACGATACACGGAATGCTTCACAAAAAGTAACCAAATCAAGCAAACGATGCTAATGATCGTTAAAAAGCAAATAACCGACGCATACCAATCATCGTGACGGCACGGGTTGTTGGACACTTAATTTTTTAAACCCCACAAATTACACCGTCATGACACTAGCAGTCGTGGTAAACTGACACATGAATTAAGGGCCATCAGAATATCACGCCATTCTGCAGAAATGACCTAGAACGAAATGACCACTTTTTGGATTATTCGAGCGTTTGGGCCAATCGTATCTGCAACTTTGATATTGAATGTTTGCATTGCGGTGTACAAATCAGTTCTGGGTAAACAGATCCACAGTGACTGGTGTCATGTTTTCACAGCTGGTCAGCAGCACAAAGCTGGCTCTGGGGGCCTGAAGATGCCGATCATGGGTCGACAGTTGTACATGTAGAGCGAGAACCGACGAATGTCGTCTGATTAATGACTTACGGTCATTTAACATCCTGTTGATAGTACAGGTTGTTGTTACGCAGCCGTCACGTGATTGCCGAACTAAACAAATGGAAAGCAAGCGACTAACCGACTTAATAACGAAGTTACGACGGTCCTACAGAGGGGGCATGAAAGTTTGTTACCTTAAGTAGTGGAGGTCTTTCAGTTTTGTGAACTTTCTGTTGAATTTGCAGATGGCATAAAATGACGTTATCAGAGAGGTTGGTAATGTAATGGAATCGTTCCAGGGTAGAGCGTTTCAAGTTCATTCACAGAGCTGCGCTTAGAACCGAGCGACACAGAAGATCTTTATTGCGCCAACTCCATGAGTTAGATAATGTCTCTCTTCAATAGCCTTATTTTGAGATTAACATTTCAAAGGGCTCCGGCGGGTCGACATTCATTTCAAGGTCATTCCTTTCCACAACGGCAATTTTCGTTGTCCAATTTACTTCTATCTGCGTGATCAAGCTAAAGGATTCAGCACGGTATCACACAAGAACAAAAGCCCGTTAAAGGTTGGTTGGCTAGGGCATGGCATTTTCGAAGTAACTGTCATTCGAGACCGCCTATCTCTCGCAACATGAATAAGTCTGAGATTGCGTCAATTTTCTCTTCTTTGGATCAGTCCCTCTTCCGGGAGAGGGGAGCACTAGCTCTGACATACCTGCAGTTTCAGCTGCCACGATTATTTTCTACTACAATCTGTAAAGTCATGAGCTCACAACCAATTGGACTTCTTTCCACTAATCACAGATTTCGCACACCAATCTATCCAACTTTCAGATACTATGATTTCATCATGCCGTTTTTCTCTTGTCGTTCATGGCACGTTGGATAATGCCAAAACTGATCAATAATAGGTTAGGACAGCCATATCAAAGACTCGAGTTCAGTCGCCTGAAGGCTGCGCTCGACTAGAATGAACGGATTACGGGGACACATTCACATGCCCGTTGTTTTGCCACGCAACAACATTACGCATAAAAACTATACCCAGATGGTTGGTCAGAGTGTACAAAATACTGAGTCATTCAGAACCAGCGAGCGAGGTGATCCATCCGTACAAATATCCGACTTCATGTATTGCACATGCCGTTGTTTTGGCAAAGTGCGTCAGATATCCCGGTTATCAGTGTTCGGAGGTGGTAGGTTACACTTGTTGAGTGACATTACCAGAGTGCTGCCATAAACATTCACCAGAGGGTCTCTCAAATGAAACTACCTACTAGGTTGGCAAAAGCAGTTGGACCCCCTACTATCGGGCCTCAGTAGGTAGGCCTAGTCCCTTCAGCTCCATGAATCTTATCCAGTACTTGAACACCAAATTATACATAGATGGAGTTAAACACTCAGTTTCCAGTTAAAATGGTGCTAACGACAGACCTGACTGGATATTCGAAATGAGAGATTCGATTAATTTTCCCGCTAATACCATCATAATCTACAAATACGTGTTCAAATTCAGCTACGTTGGGAATAGATTACAGTGACCTCATTGAAATCGGGCAAAACCTCAGTTTAGGCTGTTAGCGAGTTTGGTGCATCTCACTCTTTCCAAGACAACTGAAAAAATTAGAACACCATTTAGGCCTGTATAAGGAAAAAGAAACCACTACATCAGTATCCCAACCTAAAGCTGCCACCTTGACGTGGTGGTCGGGCTTGAGTGCTGCAATGATCCCGCGGGCTACACTGGCTGGAACGTCGTTCCACAAGGTGCAAACATGCCAGGAAGGCCAAAGAGGAGCAGTCAGACCAAGAACGGCGAGACCCCGTACTACGAGGCAGTCTGGGGGTAAAGTCGTACTGTCCTCTGCGATAGGAGTGTGAAGGCAGTAAGGCGTTTCCCCCAGGCGACCAGCATGTCCATATTTATGGAAGCAGCGATGCTGCCTTCTCCCGAGGAAGGACGGGGTAGAAAAGGTCAGCGCCAAAAACCACACACTCCGATCACCCAACGGCTGACCGTGACCGCCGGCGCATTATCCAATACGGTCGAACTACTTTTAAAACCAAAGAGTCCGGTGCTGCTCAAAAGGCACTGCTGTGGGCAGCCGCATCAGGAATGAGACAGTAATGCCTTATTCCCTGCACCCTCGGGTTAGGCCAACCCCCTGCAATCGAGCAGGTCAGACTATTCAGTCTTCGGCTCCGGGCAGGGTCCCCAAAGAAAACCCCACTGTCCGCTGCCTCGAGGGTCAGACTTTTGAGTCAGAGGCTAGGGGCAGGGTCCTCGAACAAAACCCTACATCCTCCCACTGCCTTGTGGGTCAGACTTTTGAGTCAAAGGCTCAAGGTGGGGTACCTCAACCAATCCCCCTTCCTCGGCTTGGGCAACCGGGAAGTATCATTTGTCCGCGCAGTTCGGTGTCCACCGATGTCCCGCCCCAACCCCTTCCCACCACACAAGCAAACGTCACTGGGTCACTTGACTTTCAGTTATCTAACCGAAGAGCCTTATGCTCCTCGCTACCTATTAACAGTAAACAAAATAACACCCTTCCAAATCCACGAACTCATTTCCATATAGGAGCTTTTAACTTCCGTACTCTATGTCGAATTGGTAAACAGGCAATGCTTGCTGAAACCTTATACTCCCTTAAAATTGATGCATGCTGTCTCCGAAACACGTATACAAGACCCAAGCGTGGTTATGCATCTCAGAACGCCAAGGATGAACTCAGATCTTCCACATTTCTCCCTCCGTGTATTCGATGACCCGGAAGCGATGACTCGTGGAATAAATGGCGTGGGAGTTGCACTCAGCCCCAGAGCTCAACGCGCTTTGTTGGATTGGATCTCAGTGAACAGTAGTCTTTCCGCCATCCGGTTATCCAGTTCGATCAAGCTCAACGTCTCTCGGCATAAAAAGCCGTACCTGTTTATAGTCTTGGCTTATGCCCCAACGGACTGCAGTTCTGGTGCAGAAAAGGATAATATCTATCGAGAGCTATCCGGGCTCATTCGTCAGGCAAAAAGCACTGACATTGTGATCCTTGAAGGCGATATGAATGCTCAAGTAGGTCGTTTTAGCTCCTTGGAATCACATTTGGTCGGTCGATTCAGGGTCGATGCTCGCCGCACAGACAACAGAGACCGACTCCTTCAGTTGTGTGCTGACCATGAACTGTTTCTGGCAAGTACGAACTTTCAACATAAACGTTCGCATCGCGAGACGGGCCACGTCAATGGTTAGAGGCATTGTCAGACATGGCCCAGTCGTACCCTCAATGACGCTCGTGCATTCAAGCTATTGCCTTCAATGCATAGCCCCTTTCCAAATCCCCCCACTTGACAGTCCACTGACAGTGCTGTATTTACGCACCAATTCATCAGCTCCCGCCTCCAATGCGCAGCTACCTACCCCACCGCCCCAAATCATCGGTGAACGAAACTGTGGCAGCTACAACCACCGTACGACAAGTACGCGGTTCTTACAGCTGACGATGATGGTAATGACGACATCAGTATCCATTATTAAAAGCCGATCAACTTGCTCATACGCAACAAGGCGTTGTATGCCCTGGTTGTTTACCGTGAGAGACAGCTCAACACACCAGTCATGGTTTGCATAACTGTGTTCTACGTATTCCTTATATATGGAACAATACAAACTTCCACCACGAATCGAACCTGCGATCAAAATTTGTAACCACGTTGGGTCTTAATCAGAGTGGAGTTCATATTCGGGGTGGTTGGGTGAATGTTCTCAAAGAACATAAATTGTTGTTTTGTTTTTCGAGCTTATTGGAGTTAACCTGTGGCAGGCGTTTCCTGCTCGCACTGAGCGCAACTCCCAAGAGAGTCGTTGCAAGTTAGGGTTGTTACACAGCTGTCAAACTTATTGCTTCGGTCGAATACCACGCGAGATGAGCCACCATATGTGGCGTTCTCCATGCTGGTGCGCAGGCGACAGATTCAGCTAGCTGTGCGTACTAACAAGTTTTTTCCACACTCCGGGTACATAGGCCGTAAACCGGTGTGCCAGTTGGTCATGCTAAAGCGGAACTCTTTATGCTCAAGAAGGAACACTTCTTCCATTTGGATCACAAAACAATTAACTGCAGTGAATTTCGTTCGCTGTTGTGGAACTTGACCAAGACTCAACAGTACTTAGAAATCAGCCCGTGGTAATGATATTCGTTCTTCAGACATTTTACTGCCACAGTGGGCACCGAGGATTTCTGGTTAAACGTGGATAGTCCTGCGCATGTGACGATACCCGAACATTTTCAAGCATCTTGTACAGCAAACGCAACCCTCATTTATGTGCTCCCTCCGACGGGAGCACTCGGATGGTTCATGGTTGAGTTTAGGTATTACACAGATATAGAACACATCTGCGAAAATATGCTTTCGTAAGAAAACCATAACATGCTCTCTGGCGACGCCATTGTACGGCCGTAATAGAACCCGGGTGACGACGGTAGTAAAACCACTTTATTGAAGTGCGGCTTCATATCAACCAACTTATTCACCTGAAGAATATCTGAGAAATGCTGAGCATCTAAAGAATCTACTTAAAACTCATTGATGGACTAGAACACACAAGCCAACTCTCATTTCTAGCAAAAGCAGTGAGGAAATTTACACAGGTCATTTTCGGGTGGACCTTGAAACCGAAATGCTCACTTTACAGTTTCTGTTCGAGGTCGTTATAAAGGGGCAACGAACCTACCACAGTGTCTGGCGGTCGAGGGAATTGTGGGCAATTTGTTGTACAATCTAAATGTACACTATCGTCACGTACGCAAAAGGTCCTACTACCTGTCAAAAAGTAAAAAATTTCGTTCAGACGTAACACACTTTCGGAGCCTAGCTGTCGTGCCACCCGAAGGAAGCACGAGGGCTGAGATACTGTCAGACATTGTCTATAGTGCTGCATGCAAGCACAGTTTCCATATTTCATGGAGGACAGAATATTCACAAACTAGTTCTGCAAACGTAAGCGGCAAACCTACAAAGAATGGCTGAAAATGGTACCTGTCCGAACTTCGAGGCATTAACCGAAGAGTCGAGTCGCTCGATAACGTGAATAAACGAAAAAATGTGCTCGGATGCACAAGGGCACATGAACCCCATCTTTCTGACTTTAAGAGTGCTGAAAATTGTCCGTTACAACAGACCCACCGAGTAAACGCTACAATAACCTTTATTACATAGTCTAATGTTAACATCAGAGGTCGGCTTCGACCGTACGGAAACAAGCAGATTACCGAGGCCACCAACGTTCCCGTGAAGATCCTTAACAACAAAGCGATATAGGAGTTCGGCATTCGATCAGATGAAGTTTGAAACTCACCGGTACCTGGGTACCTATGTTAGGCTAGATGAGCTGAAACCACAGTATTTATGTTAGGAGATAATATTCACTCATTATCTTGCGTTTTATTGATTGAGTAGGGTAAGAAAAAAGAAATGCGTCAGAAATGAGTAGTGCAATGCACCAGAGGGAGGAGGAGCGAGAAAACACCATCGCACAACCATCGACGGTTACATTTGACGTGGGTAGGGTCACTGGGAGCAGTGGTAAAAGAAATGCAATAGACCTGACCATGACAAGGTCATCACATCCATCAAGTGTAAGCTTGACGAGGATGATTAAAGCACATCCGTGCTGACAGCTAGCTATGGCAAAGAATGCTGACCTTGTGGAGCTCTGACTTCCAGTTGAGGAGCCGGAGTACACGGGGTTAAGGGGATAGAACAAGACAAACAGCATCAAAAAAGAAGGCACAGGAAGCGAAACAGAGTGGTAGAGCTTGAAGAGCCATGCAGGGGGTCGATCAAATGATAAAAATACAGTGGCAGCTGTACAAAGAAAAAGAGGGCAGGGTGCATGTGAAAGTAAAGAATAGGGGGGCGAAATGAGATCTCGGAAATAGCCGCGAGAAACCACTGAAGAAAAGGGTACAGAAAGACATGGTTCGATAGTCAGCTTACGATACAGCACGCGTAACCTTACAAAAGAACCAGTTATGCACATGAATGAGGACATTGATGATCAACGAAGTTAAAATACGAAAATCATGAACCATACAGAAGGGAAGGAAAGCGAAACAGTAGCAGACAATGTTGGTGGTTCGGCTTTATCAACAGGGTGTATATGCTTGACAGAGATCCAAGAAATAAGTACAAAGGTAGATTGCCCAAAGAGAGGTGTAGTAAAGACACGCGCGTTTATTAGTAATGCTAGCCGAAATCAGTAAAAAGGCTGTACACAAATGCATCTCGTTGTTTTCATCAAAATGAAATTAACACAGATGTTGGCATAAATGATGACCAGATCCATCATCACCTGGTTTCATTATGGTGGCGGGAGTTTGCGTACTTTGCAGATGTCCGGTGCAAATGTAGAGTCTCAACTGTAGAACCGGATGGAAGGCAGTGTTGAGGCCCCGGATGGTTGTGTTGACCGACCGAAGATTGCGCATGAGGATTTTGTGCCTGAATTCTGACAGCGGAAGGATTCAACGGAGGACAAAAAGAGTTCAGTGAAGTGCTGTTTACTGATGGACTGTTCACGAGAGAGTGACCAAGAGGTGCTGACTCGGACGTAGGATATATGTTGGAGATGTTCGGATGGTGTGATTCACATAAATTCCTATTTTCTTCGACAGCAGTCGTATAGGAAGGTGGTGGGGATGGATTGAGCCTTTCGCGCCCAGTGAGTCTGGGCTTTTGAGTGGTTCCAAAAGCCAAGAGGGTACATTCCACTTCAGGTTCGGAGTCACGCGGATGACCGGGAGCTGGTCTTTTTCCATCGTCATGTAGCCCGAACTCTGACGGAAACACAGAGAATTGACGCAACAGGTTGATAGCCGGACCGTGTGTAGTCAGCAGTTTAGACAAGTCCAGTAAATCGATTGAATTAGGGCCCAGAGATTCGGGGACTGTGGAACGGGAAGATACAGTGTTAAGGGAAGATCCGGGGTTCTCCTGAATTCCGCCGCCGCCCGATGATGTAATGTGATTTAGGCTGACAATAGAACTCGCATGAGAAGGTTCTTCTGATATGGTGCTCAAGCTAGCGGGCCTGGAGCGAGCGGAAGCCGCAGCAGCTGCTGCCATCACAACGGCGGCTGCAGCCGCGGCTGCGTCTGGCGAAGCAGTAGAACAACCAGACTGACTGGTATTCACCTGGCGTGATCTTACGTTAGCCAATTCACGTAACTGTCTGCTGCATAAGTCGTACAATTGGTTACTTGTATACTCGCTCAGCAACTTGACCGGAGTTGTGCGCAACGTAACGGGTGAAATAAGAGTGGCCGTTGGAATTGTGGGGTTATGAGCTAACGCTCCGGATGCCTTCTGTACTGGTTGTTGTTGTCGCTCATCACAGGCGTATTTATCAATGGGAAGAGAATCCGGGAAATGGGTTGTCAGAGTATGTGTGGGAGGGGAAGAGGAGAGTGGCCATGAAGCAGATAAAGAAGTCTTCTTCGGTGAGCTTTCCCCATTGTCCTTGAGGGCAGGATCAATAGAGCGGAACTTGTTTTGGAACCGGCGGCTTCCCACAACAGAAGTCGTCTTTCGGCCAGCTGAATGTTGTATGATACCCACCGGCACGAAGTACTAAAAACAAAAGGCATATGTTAGACACAGCTCGGATGTGTATCAACAAAGCAATAGGAATGTTAGAGTCAGGAGTCAGAAAAACGTTCACGACTAAGAACCCAATTTCAATTGTAAACAACTGGACAACTCACTTGATGAAGCGGATGAAGGAGATGGCAAAGCGTGGGTATGAGGCAGGTTGCGTTGAACAGGCATATGATGCTGACCACAACAATCAGAGAAAAGAAGTAGCTGCAAGAAAAAGAAATTGTAAACCCGATCTAAGAATTTGCAACAATAGGCGTGACATTTGAGTTCACCGGCCAGTAGGAATTCTAAAGAACATGCTGGACTCGGAATATTCTGGTAAACTTGGGATTCAAAAAGAATATTGAGGCCAACGTTGTTGTGAAGATATTACGAGGTCTACCAAGTACTCCTTTCAAGAAGACAATGAAATAATTTATTTGGTTATTTGCACTACGACGGACAAGCTGCATCCAAGGAGAACGATTTGGTAAGTCAACTCAAAGTTACTCTCTCTCTATATGTAACACCGGTGACGGGAAAGCGGGGAATTTGTCGCGAAACCTAGCGAATACAACCCGATTGATGAGGCACTGTGGCGGTATACTTTGGAGTGAAACTTCCAAAATGGCGTCATAGGAGATAGGAACCACCTAAGCCTATGAAATAAACCCCAAAAGGACATACTGTAGGACGCTTCTAGGAGTTTGTTAGCACAGAATATCGGGATCACTTGACTTCATAAACCAAAATGTTTCGCATACATGGTTTACAGTTTTAAAAAAATACGCTGAATTTAGTCGGATGCGGTTTACGGTTAGACTGTAGGAGCCTTGGGATGCCATCGAAATCAGCCCTACGTAACATTGCTCTGAAAAGTGCGGCCCAATGCAAAAAGACAAAATGACGGAAGGAAATCTTGTCTGTCTACTTTCAGAAAATATGAATTAGAGATAGATTTCTGCAAGTTTCAGGATATTCTCCAACCAGACTTTCTGCCAGAAGGCGGGATGATTTGCACAGAGGGGCCGGATTATCCCACACAAATGAAAAGCAAAGAGTAATCTGTCGTGGAAATCACAATGAAATCTAGGAAGACAGACAGCATATCGGTGTGTGAACCAAACGACCAGAACTTCGCCAGTAACCAACATAGTGAAGTCAACTATTTCTTGAAGCTCATGTAACGCAAAACGAAGGAAAATTTCAAAGTACTTTTGTAAACAGGATAGAACTTAATCATCAAATCAACTAGTTAGTTCCGTTGTTTCAGCAGACACAAAATGCTGTAACGCAAATGTATATTAATCCAAGAAAACTGTACATATTCATACGCGTTCAAATTGGATGAGACTTGACGCAAGTTATTTTATTCGGCTGAGTGTCCGCAAACCCGTTGCTTCTCTAGCAGAGATAAGTTGGTTTAAAAAAGCGGAATTAGACTCTCGAACTAGCCAAGTTACCCAAATACATAAAACAACGTAGGTAAAACTTCCGAACGAAAATATCAATGATGCAGAATAGAAACTTCCAAAATCAGTACAAATAATCCTAGCATCAAAATAACTGGTACAGGTATTCGGAGATGACCACCCTAAGCCGTAGTCGTTCGTTGGATAAGCTAGTGCCTGAAATCGGTTTTTGCATGTTTCTGTGGCATTGCACAATGCGGAAACGGCCGGACCTAAGTATTTCATCAAGCTTTGGGTATCAATGAGATGAAGCACCGGTGCTACTGTTATGAAATTCAGTGGATTTTTAGAAATGTAAGAACTAAAATGCCGATGCGATTACCCAGGTAATAGAGAACATACATGAAATACTGCCACCCTACCGGATGCGACTGGCTACTAGAGACAGACGAAAAACAGTGCACGGATACTTTACGAAGCTGTCACAAACAAGCGACCAGAGGTGTACTAGAAACCCCAATTACGTAAGAAAAACCCAGCAAAATATAGGTGTGTCTAAACGGATAAGAACATAAAGACCAGCTATCAATAAAAAAACAGAAGCTACAAACTTACTCGGCTATGAATTTAACACGAGAAGCGGCCAACAATGCCACGGCTACGACAAGACCAACAATCGAGTGTAGAGAGGAGGCGAACTGGCTGCTCAAACTGCGCACAAAATGGGTCCTTGCCGAACTACCCCAAATGACACTGCGGTCACTGGACCTCACCGAAGGGGGAAAGGAATTCGTTCGACTGGAATGAGTGATGTAAGCTTCTTGCTTCTCCAGCGATTCTACAGGTATAACTGGGACCACCGAAGATTTCAGGCTGTGTCGTGTGTTGCAGTACTGGGTAGTGGTAGACGAGCAGCCTGGTTTGTGGTTGCCATGATATCTGCACACGCAAAATCCACGTCCATTTGTTGAATGAAGAGTAGAAAGGCGCATAAAGAATGATGAATAGCCATGAGCTTTTGACCAAGTCCCCAGAAATCCCACTGCAGTGCGGGCACCAAGGCCCGCAGAGAAAAGTATCAATCCAGAAGAAATTGGATTCACTTCCAAGCCCAAAAGAACAAGACCGCATATGGCAGCACAAACCCCGCCTCCACCACCAACTAACACCAAGAGGAGTACAATGATAGGTGATGAGAACAGGAGCAGAGAAGCCGTGAAAATGATACCGAAGAAGATGCCCAGAGCAACGGCTGACTCCCGAGCTAGGTACAGATAGTGTTCGGTGAATGTGAAAGGAGTACCAGCTGGAAAAGTGGGAACACCCTGAGCGGTTGCACTCTCGGTCAAAAAGCGCACGTCCTACGGAGAGAAATGAACAATATAAAACCAGTTTTACGCCAAGGCTAGTGATGAAGGATATGAAAACAAAACATGAAAAATTGTCAGTTTCACGCAATTAGAACAATGGAGGCTGTCGAAGAAAATGTACGGGCTAGTATTTATTTTAAGCTACTTTTGGGCGTCCCCTGCAAAAGTGAAGACTGCAATGGTTATGTGAACACCTGAAAACTTCACTAGCTCATTTGCCATGCTCAAAGTGGTGCCGCCGTTCTAAAAGGCAATTGGGAACCCAGTTCGGCACCATCAAGCCAGAAGTGGAGCTGTTAGGTCTTTACACTGGCATACAGTACGCGTTGATGGAATCGGAGATGGAAATCAATCAGTCCGGATCTGGCCTCTGGTCACCGTTCGCGAGAACTCACAGCACGGGATACCTGTGAAGACGACTTATCCTTGCACAGAAGCTGGCTGTCATTGGATAAATAGATGAATGCGAACAAAATGATCGAAATCACGCGATCCAAAGACTGAATTCGGGCCAAAAAACTTCAACATGAGCATGCTGTGAACGATCAGATATCAAAAAGTCTTACACCAGGAACACATTCGTGCAGTGTGAGCTGACTTTAACTCAAGCCGATCGACCGCCACTCGCGTTCCGGTCACAGCATGATGACAACGACCACACAGACTGGAGTCCCTTGAGGCAATTTGTTTAATCGTTTCTGCGCACTAGAAAGAATCTACTCAGAAAGCGTGTTTAGTTATCCTGACTGGTCAAATTTTTTGGACTGTCTAAATAGTCCTTATTGCCTAGTTATAGCTCACCGAGTACTTACCCGAGGTTGTCATGATCCCCTGTATCTGAAGTCATTTTTATAGAAAACCGAACGACATAACACCCAACTCATTAGCAAAGACAACCGTCAACTATTTTTTATACTAAAAACTGAGCTTCGAGATAAAATTGAAACGAGCCGTTCTTTGAAGGAGATTCAAAGATGAGTTTCGAGAACTTACAAAACTAGCAAACAGAATTTGGAAGCCCAATGTTAAGCATAATATCCAGAAGTTTCCATTAAGTTAGATGCAAAATTTATATAGCGCTGGAATTCAGAGCAATTCATCAAACTCCCGAAATGGAAGTCAGGGTTACATTTCCCACCTCATCGAATAGAAAGTCCGTTGTGGCATCAATCCCACCCTCACCCACCCATCGTCATAATGATGGAAGGTATTACGACAACAGTAGTTACTGGTTTTTGCTCACCATGCAAGTGATTAAAGTACATGCCTACTGAAACAGAATATAAGGAGCACTAATGAAAAAAGTTTGAAGGCGCCAGTAGTAACTGAACCATGGTGTTGTATGTAATAAATAGGATACCCAGGCGAGCACCTTCAGGCAACGGCCGGTGTGGCAAGAGATCCATTCATAGGCGTAACTCGTACTTGTGTGATAAATAGGAGACTGTCAGGGCGTCCAGACTCTGAAGGAGGAAGATCAGGATCCCCAACCAACGGGTTACGCTCAAACGCCCGAGCAGAAGCCAGTAGTCGTCAGTGTAAGATTTTCTAGGATAAGTCATCAGACCTGTTTTGTCCCCAACCTGAAGGACTAGGATACAGTGTTTAGCTAACCATTGGTTCCCGAAATGAGGTTACGACCGTCAGAGGGCTTGGATCATTGAGCTATCTTAGGCTCCCATCAAACACATGATAAATAATTAGATCTGGGAATATACTGAGTAAGAGCATGACTCTCAGTTCTATCCGCGGTTTTCTGAAGCTGCGACTTTAGGCTGGCTAATTCTCCAGAATAATCACAGTGCCAGCAGTCTTGTCAGGATGAGTCAATAGGAGGGAGACATGCTCTGTGTGATTTGGTTCACTGGAATTTGTTACCTCAGTTCAGGTGTCCATTCTCCCGAAATTTCAATGGTCTTTTCTGAGTTGCATCTGTTTACTGATGCGATACTCGGTTTTCGACATCAGCAATCATCTTCATCTAGTAAAAATACAATTAATCTAAGGCCAACAACCCTGTAAGATTGGTACCGCCGAACGTCCGGCTATAAATATCAGAATCGCGGTTGATTTCAATCACAATATTACTCGGCTGGACGACAGAAAATTGGATTTGGAAGCATTTTCCAGTGACATTAGTCGGTGACACTCTGAGGATAAGATATCGATTGAGTTTAATAAAAGTGGGTCGCTAATCTGTTTTCGTTGCGGTATGGACAGCGCAGTTTTCCAAATAGAAAATGCATTTCCACTTTCGTTCACCCAATCACTTGGCCAGCTACAATATATTAAGCTTTCCGAATACATTGTTTGCTAGGCTATTTGCTTCGGGTTCCTTTAGTGCTAGCAGGTTTAGTAAAACATAAAACAAAAGACCCAGGATAGCATTGGGAACCGACGACCGGTGAATGTTGCCTTGAGGTCCAACACTGTCCAACTAATGTAAGTTCAGTACAATAGTAGGCATAATGCACTGTGTCAGTGATCAAATATGCATGGATCGTACGGTCGGCTGCATTGTGATCCACATTCGGCTGTGCTGCCAACTAACTCGCAACATATAACAGTATATGATGGCGGCCAAACAAACCACAAGTCAGAATGCCTGAACGTGAAGCCGAAAGGCCTAAGTGGCGACGTAACGTGGGTGAAAAGACGACTGTCGTGTAAAACGAAGACTTAAAAACTGGCGGAATAAAAATTTGGCATGTTCTAATGTCTATGTTCGCCGTCAACTGTATCGGAACTCCAAACAAGGGAGAATTCCATTGAAATGCAGATAAAGAGAATGGACGAACAATTTGGAAACACGGGTCACTAACCACTTGAGCTTCAAAAAAGCAGTCGTGACACTAAAACGGTTAGCAATCACGGCTTTAGCTAAACAATTCCCAAAACATTTTCATCCAATAAAGTCAGCCTTGTATTACATCTAATAGACCAATATGATAACAGTGATCTTGGATGATCTACAAGCTGCGAAAAAAAACATGCCTTATAGATATAATAAGCAGTCACATTAGTAGTACAATAGAAAACCATTCTTATCAAGACCATTTTTCTGAAAATTACCGTGCACCTAGAAGCGTACTGCTATTCTTCAGCTCAAGCTGGCAACGACGTGTGTTGCATTGGTCTTTTTAAGAGCATCGGTGGGATCGTCGAGCGAGTCTCCAAATGGTTTAACGACAAAAACCACGAGGCACCCAAATTTTAGGGCTCTGTTTTCATGTGGCATTTTGTTACAGTTCGTCCACAAGTGTTTCAGGTCACGCAAACTGTGTTGAGCTTTGTCCAATAAATATGAAAGCTAGCAGTCGGACTAGCGGACACCTCTACCCACTACAGTAGATCCGAGAAGATGGGCAGTAGGCACGACATATGTGGTACTTCAAAAAGCACGAAATGGGCGAGCCGACAAGTTTACGACAAATTGAACAAGGGGGTGCCACGGAATTTAAGTGTGACAACTTCAAACAATGACGCGACACTTGTTTGGTAAGAACAGAATAACCTTCGGTTTATAAAAATGTGGCCGGTTCAATGGATAGAGAGAACTGCTGCTGATACTACGGTCTTCTTTCTGGGGCATACCTTGCAGGAGCTCTTTAAGAGGTTCGGTCATCGAGGCCTTGATGAGAGCAGTCAGTGAACCGAGGCAAAGCACACTGTCCGGCCCCAAACTGATTGGAAGACGGATTACCAGACCCACCAAATTCAGTCGCTGAACCTCCCTGCAAATGTAGTAAACGTTGATTAAACGTTCAGCCTTAACACCCTTTCGGTGCCTAGCTGCTATGCCACCTGAAGGAAGCACGAGGGCTGGGATGCTGCCAGTCTGCCCAAGCCTAGACAGGAGAAGTTGAACCACGGACCCTCCGGTCAGTAAATTCGCGCTCCAACCACCGAGCCATCCTGAGGCAACTCACCACGAAATGTGCGGAGTGCGTCTCAAACAGGCAAAACGCTGAGACAAAGGGATACATCAGGAGTCAGAATTAACCTGATGATTATCGGAGGACCAGACTCGTGGAACTTGGCCAGTCGATCAAAATAAACCGTCCAAATGCCAACTGCGTCCAGAAACTTGATTACTCATCATTCGTCCGTTTGATAACCTCAACTGTCCATCAAGCCTCACCGAGGATCTGGTAATTACCATGAATTACGGATCTGAAGTCTTTTATTTTTCCAGAGTCACTCGGTCGATCACACTAAAACTTTAGGACAGGTATCACATAGGGAGACAGTTTTCCATGGTTGCGAATTTCGGAAACTGATTGGCTTTCCAGTTATCAACAGGCTAAGAATATTTCCAACTTACCCTGACGAGCTGCAACTGCAAACGCATGCCACTCAGTCCAACAGCGTAAAAATTAGTTTGAACGAACTCTATGGGCTCTGCAGGGGGGATTGCGTGTAAATCGTGTGGTCTACCGACGGCCCGATATCTATCAGTCTGAATTAGACTGGGTTCTGGGTGGATCATCCAGGCTGGCGAAGAGAAGTTCAAAGCATCATAAGTGCGCCACGCGCTAAGTAGAACGTAGAAAGCCGGAGGATCTATGATACCCCCACGAACCAGACGTCCAGTCTTAATCTAAAACGTGAAGTCATATAGAGCAAATACAGCACGCTTTAAGACAAGCCATAAAAACGTCGTGAGTGTGAGCAATGAAACTGTAATGAAAATGCTACCAAGGGACGACACTAAGCACTCATTAAAACAGTGCAACCCCGGATTGACTACAGATGATGAGCAAAGCTCGATTCGTTATTATATTTTTTGGAAATGGTCAACGGAGTCTTTTCGGATAAGAGTATATGGGAAAGTGTCTGAGACGGTCAAACAAACGTCGATATTTTTTAAGTCGACACCAATTAGTAGAGCTCGAACATCAATTGTAAACTAAAGTTGCCTTGGCACCTCTCCGGAGGATTCTCGTAACAATCGCTGAACAGAACTATTCCTGTTAACATTCCGGTCACAACAAGTCATCACCCTTACAGTGGCGAACGAAGATGTACACAGCTACTGGGTAAAAAATCCTCACCATCAAAAGTTATTGGATAAGCGCACAGAAAGTAATACAACACTGCTGGGCATCGAGGCGATGGCGACTACTCTGACGGAAGGCGACGCATCATAACGGAGAAGTGAAGCCACCGTGAAATGCACTTTCCTGCTTATTTCTAGTATCACTCGTCCGGTACCAGTTGCTTATCTGGGTAATAATCGATAGTGCCAAAGACACACTAGGAGAGCGCTACTCCTGATTCTTCAATAGTCAGCTTTCTATCTACGTTTAACGAGCTGCTAGTTCAATGACATTTCGACATCGAGGCCTATTGGTTATCCGCCATGTTCTCGGTAGCTAGGCTGCGTAGCACACGATTGTGGTCCTCATTTTGCGATTTTTGCATAATAACAATAAAGGAAAGGTTTTCTATAAAGGAAAATGTTGGTAGCTCAGGTAGCGTAGATGGTCGTTGGCTTGTTCGCTGAGCTGGGCAATTTGATTGCATGCAATCAAATTGCCCAGCTCAGCGAACAAGCCAACGACCATAAAGGAAAGGTATCAACAAATTGTAAAGACACATACATGTTGAAATGCGACTTAGAATTTGGAGGCTGGAGGCCACTCGACAAGTGGGGTAAGTTATTTATGCCGAGAACGGGGTGAGTGTCAGTGACGAGCGCAAAAGTTCCTAGGAGTATTCTGGTAACTCTAGTCAGTGGAGACTATATTTGCAACGTTTGGAAGAATAGAAAACACGGTATTACCATCAGGTTGCGCATCTAATTCCACGGGGAAGTAACTTGTGAAGTAACCTGATATGCAGACAGCTACAAGGAGCCAACAGATAAAACAAAAACAAGAAACAGCACTTACACGTCGGAGCTCTGGACCTCGGTCTGTCTGTATGATGAGCCGCAACCCTAAAACGCCCAGTTCAGTGGCATTACTACTCCAGTGTCCATTCTCCGAAATCACACCGCGTTCCCGATCGATGTCAAAAGCCGTTTGAACTTCTTCCAGCCAGGTTCGCATCGCCTCCAGCCAGAAATAACGTCCAGCCATCATTACCCCAGAAAGCTGTGAGATTCGGTTGTACAGATGTAACAGTTGGCGTTGCTGTATGGGGAAATCAATGCCGCGCCCGACCGTGGCTCGGCTAGTGCGAGCTCTGTGTTGGGTGTCGACAACTGAAGAAGGGATAACGGATAACTTCGAGGCGTCCTTATTGCGAGGCAGTGCTCCTCGTAATCCTAAGAGAGACGAAGGGGGCGGGCGGGAACCGGGGAGATCTGTTCCTCGGGCAAATACCTGGAAATTGTAGAGTCCGAAAGCAAGGTCCGAGTGTTTGACAAAGCCATACTCTACAGCATCCACAGGGGTCAAGCTCGATAAGTCCAGTCCTAGTTCCAACCGATAGTTGCCCACGAATCCGGCAGTTACGAACAGACCGACGCCTGACAAACATACAAATAACGGAACTGTCCAGTGACACGTAAGGAAGAGAGCAAAACGGCGAGCAAGACGAACAAGAAATGGGGCCCGAATACGACCAAAGGTAGGATCTGGCGGGGCGAATGCACTGCAACGTGATTTCTGAAGGTTTCGATGATGAGAATCATTTGAAACATTGGTCGATATTTCTTGTATATGTTCAGGGGGTCGGTGAAGTGGCTGTAAGGAATCCCAAAGAGATGACAATGTGATAAGTCAACGTTGGCCAGAAACGCAAAACTGCTGAGCATCGACTACACGTACACCTGTGAGGAAAAAGCACTAAGAATGATCCTGGTGGGTATATTGGCAAGTATCGTGTGTCAACAACACGGTATTTCCAGGAAACCAGCCAAAGTTAACCAACCGATAAGTTAGATACATTAGGCTGTAGTTAGAGCCCGGTATACTGAACTGTACCGAAGGATAAGCTGTTAGCTTATGTGTCAGGTAACTATCCAGTCGTATGGAATTTGGTAGGTTGATCGTATTATGAGACATTGATGCGACGAAATGTTACTTGGGGTAGTCGAGAAACCCAGCTCGCACGCTATCGCGTCACACTTGGCTGAAAGTGACCACCAAAGGGGCTGATATCTACAATCGAATGAATTCGTACGATCGCAGAACTCTTCAAGGTCTACGGCGTACCTTACCTAACTCGTTTCCGTTAGTTTAGTGCATTTCACCTGCCGATCGTTTGGTTGCTAATTATAGCTTCTAGTGCTCCTTGACGAGCTTGCATTAAGAACCCTCTATCCTCCTAGCAAGTTTACACTATTCTCGTTTGAGCTCGTCCACAAATGAAAGATAGCTAAGTTCAGTCGCGTTCAGTTTATCAGCTATAAACCATATGGCAAGGTTACAATGACTTCGATCACCGAAAAGGGCATACATTGCGCTCTATCCACTCAGAATGTTGTTGAGTGCAATGGGATCATCCTAAACACGGAAACACCGCATGGAAGAAAGTGAGTTGATGAACAGACATGACGGGAACTCAAAAAGCTCAGTAACACGAGGCCTTGAACCTATATTAGGATTCATTAGGTGAGTGGAGAGTAATCACATTATCCTTTGGCTGGCAGTTACACATAAGTGACCTGGGATTACACGTCCAACGGCCATACTTTCGCGATATGGGACTGTCAACCAGCGTGAACTAATTGATCCTTTGATGCCCATCTGATAATCCCCAATAGCACCTTGCACTGTCCAGCTTTTCCGGGCCCAACCATACCTTTCTCAATTTGTATTCCATAAAATCCTAGGCTCATCAGTCGTCGATCAGCATTTCTTCCGTGAGAAATGATCATTTCCCGATACAGCAACTGACTTGACTAGATAAAGGCAGTCAGCTAACATGGATGAGTCGTAGACACCAAAGTAACATCCTATAGAACTCTAAACAGATCAGTACTGAGAGCGTTGCATATCAGTATGGTGGATTTGCTTATCACAATAAGTTGACGCACGAAAAAAATGAGAGGCGAATATATTATATATATATATATATATACATTGAGACAGTCATAACCGAGAGCAATGTACCAACAACAAACACTAACAGTTGACTGTCATACAAGCAGGAGGAAAGAATTCCTGAGCAATGAGTGAATGAAACGGGGAAAGGTGGGGGTCAAATGTATGAAAAAGTTACCATTAGGGTAAACGAACAGCACCAAGGTGCCTAAATTTTCAAACAATAATTGAATAAGCACACTTGAACATAATTTCGGAGTAAGGCATCGTCAACCGGCTTGACTCAGCAATATTTGCGAGCCATACCCAAATTGACAGCATGCTCACCACTGGCATTGAATATGTGCTGTGGCATTTGGCGCTTTCGACTACATGCAACTAGGATCACAGTGACCCCAGTCACGAAAACTCACAGATCTCACAGCACCCAGTTTGACTGCGGCCGCTGCAACTTCAGGCTGCCACGTCACTATATATCTCACCCAAAATTTTCGCCGGCAAAGAGAGAAACAGTGCCTTCTTTGGAAGGCGGTAGCTGGACAAATGTGGTAGCTGTGCAGACCACCTCAACCTGCTAAGCCTCATTTAGTACTCCAGTGGTTATGAGTCGTCAAAAGTAATCAGCCATGCACCACTCCATTGTAGCCGCAGTCAGTCAACTGCTGCTACGCTACAAAAGCACCAATGATCAAATGCTTGAAGAAGTTCAAGTTCAGGTTCGAGGTGCCACGTTTCCCAACCACAAAGTTAGGACGTTTTGCGTTTACTTTCAAACAGCAGCTATCTTGAAACACGTTCCAAACTCCACTTGCTTGGTGCCATCAACCCAGATCATAGAAGACACCCATACGTAGTTTCTGCCGAAAAGCAGTCTGAAAAACAAACCCGCAGAATGTACCGAGGGTGCGAGATTCCCGATTAACAGCTTGCTTTAAAAATTACCAGACAGGATGCGCAGAAATAGCTTTCCTGTATCAAGCAAACAGAGACGGTGACTAACGGATCCAGTCGATTAGATCAATTCGCTGCTGTTTGGATAAATTCACACTAACCTAAATCACCAAACAGCAACCGTTCAGTGCAGGTATTTCTGCCTTCAACCTAGTGAAGTCAGAGAACTCAGTTGCCTAAATATCCTAGTGAAAAATGTTGGGGAAGACGGATTACCTCACTCAAACCCAATCGGTCCTGATTCACGGTCGTTGGGTGACTGATTACATCAGCATGGGGTGGTGTCTCGCGGTCAGAATTGGTGACTGTGACAGTCGTATGGACTGTATGATGTGGACCGATCCTGGAATTTCCGACAGGATTGCTGCATGATGCGCAAGAGGCGTTGGAGCTGCCCACATGGTTGACCACATTGACTTGGATCGATGAACATAAACGGTGAGTAGCTGAGCCTTTAGTGCGACTTCGGGACCGCTTAACCGCCGAACAACCCATACAAGCAGCAGTTGTGGTGGTAGATGTCAGCAAAGTTGGTTTACGCCCATGCGATCGAGAAATGTAATCAGGCTGTTTGAACGTGGGATAGTCACGTCGATTGGCTGAAGCGGTACGTTCCGCTGACAGTTCACACAGACGCTGGTGCGAATCGGGTGATGTGTTCGCTTTTGGTTGTTGCAGACAACAAAGAACGTCCAGTCGCCGCTGTGAACGTCGAATACCGTCCAGTTTGAGAAGGCACGGGAATACTAGGAAAACGCTGGCAGACTGAATTAAGACAAGCGTTCCGGCCTGGAATGCACACAAAAAGTAAAATGGAACGTGTTTCAGAAGGGCTTGGTAAACAATCCGTAGTTTTTTTTTAATATTTGAGGAAGGCCATCATGGTGAAAAGTTTAAGTAACGCTCTACCTGGTAAGTAAAAGAATGTACAAATACTGAATATCCAAGTTACCTAAGAGACTGACATGCCAAAACCCCAATATAAATTCGCACTTTGAATTACCTGCCTTCTATTGCACGGTAAGCTGACCGGAGAAATGTCATCCATCAAGCTTTACGGGTTGTGGTGGTGTATTTTGATGCTAGGGTGTGGCATTGTGTGCTTATACTCATCTTTAGGCCAAGTACATTGAGGGAAGCATGTACCTTTACGGGAATTACAGGAATTAACCACCGATGATGGTCGTGTAAGATTAGTGCAATCCACTGTTGCACTGATAATATATCCGCATTTCGGTAAATGGGATGTACTCATGCCCTTGATGTACTTGGCGTGAACACTACGCTTCTAACGCAAGTGCCTTGGAGCAAGTAGGTTTGATAACGGACGTACGTGCTGCCATGCTAACGAGCACTCCGATGTGTGACGCTAAATGGTCGATAAAGATAAGATCAGGATGAGGATAAGTAAGCCTCTTTCACAATACTGTCACAAACCTAGTGAAGTAGCTACCTTGGAGTAATTGAAGACATGGGACGGGTCATGCTCTGTGTTTGCACATCTAGTTATTCATATCACTGTCCTTTCCTGTGACCTAGAGTAACGCGTACCTACTATCTTTTACTGGACATGTGAATAGCGCCAGTCGGTGCAAATCATCAAACTGACCCAGTTCAGTGACAGCTGTAAATGCTACTCAAGCACCTCGCTGCTCCAGCACAGACTGTCTTAATTCGACTGCACCCAACTTCGTTAACTACCCAAGTGAGTATATGAAGACCGAGCAGATCATCTTCCACTCCAGTACAATTGGTAGCGAAATAAAAGAGAGTGAACCAGTGAGCTGATATTTTTGCTCAAGTACGTGGCACTTTAAAAACTTTTCAAATGTGCGTCCCATTCAAAAACATCGAGAAAATTCATTAAAGAAATATGTGCCAGTAACTCGGAGATCATAAGTACAACGGATACAGTCCCCGCACCAGTGTAGTAATGAGCGCCCACTCAGACGTGTCTTATCAACCAGGTGTCATCAGGTGCCACGAGATTCATTTGGTCCTGGAGGGACGACTACGACGACAGAAAAGGCAGTCGTGTGCAAACAGATGCGTGCGCGCGCACATCCTACGTCGTCTGTAACCTAGTGGGGACTGAATAGGCGATGCGGTGGGTCGAGCTAGCTAGCTTGAAAAAACCAATTGGGTGGAAGTTACCGTAGACCTACAGGTTCGATAGGGCTGTCAAGCCCGGTGGTCGTGTTATGATGCCGAGCGCGCCGGATAAGTGCCTGTGACTAGGGGTTTGGTGAAAGTGGACGGCTAGATGCATGCACACAGACACCTGGCCACACACCGACATTTAACAACCTAACTTTCTACATACCTAGGTGGTCCCCGTACAATGTGGATTGTGAACTGCATTGGACTTGCAACACACCCGAAATGACCACCTTGGTTTTTCCAACTATCATACTGACTGGCTGTTGCCGGCAGGACCAAAATAACAACATTACCCAGGTGGGTGGTCAACACGACCGCTCGAATAGTAAACAAGCGAGTCAAAAGTTTGCTGTCTTGCCTCCACCCTGCCTTTCAACTCCACATGGGGCGGCGGCGGCAGTGGCGGCCCATAAACACCAGTAACGAAGAGCTCCGGACGTATCAAAAGGAGACGTGGGAGGTCCCTACAGTTGTTAGGTTGTTGGTCCACTGTGAAGCACGACCACGGTTTTTTGTTAACGGGAGAATGCTTACCTGCAAACAGAACTGCCTCATCAGTGGAATGGGAATGTAAGCCGCTGAGAAGAAAGCACCGGACATGGCTATGGTTCCGAAAAGTAGGCTTGGACCATGTTCGGCAAGAACTAGTGCTGATTGCAACAACAGACTGGTAGATGAAGTGGAACACGTTGATGAAGATGAGCAAGTAGATATGGATGTTGTCGAAGCCCATGGAGTCTGGAAGCAATGGAAGAAGATATATCGATATGAGCCTTGTTACATCAAAGTCAGATTCTAAACAGCTCTACCCTTCCACCCGTCGTGTACTGATTGCTACTCTCCTTGCAGTTGGGTCCATGTCACATCCTAGGCAACCACAAATGGGATATCCCTTTATGAAATTTCATTACTCGCTTCGGACATTTCGTCAACATGAAGAAATGGAATGCCGTTCGTTGTGGTTCCGCCTGTGACCGACCAAGTTTGCGGTCTGAAAACCCAACAACTACGGGTCGCAGACTTCCCGTAATGCAGACCACAGCATGGGACCGACAAGAATCGGCCACTCATGGAGGCTGGTTCTTTCTAGGGTAACTTTGCCTATAAAATGTGCTTCAAGGATCAAACTGAAAGTAGCCTGTTCTGAGAATTAACCTCTCCAGACGAACCAAACCGTACTTCTGATGAAATTATTACCTCGGTTCATTAGTTCCATTATACCTCTCGCACCAACATACGTAAAGTTCGGCATTACTTATCCACCTCCGCCTTCGTGGAAGTTACAGGTTTTTTGCCTTCTTCTTTTCGCTCGCTTCGAGCCTATCAACGTATTTTGTCCGTAGAAAGACAGAAAGCCACCAAACGTAAAATACATTAAACTGTGCACATGTTACAGACAGAAACATTTAGATATTCCTGGCGAGTTACTGTTACTGGCTAAGAGCAACCACACGTTAATCGAAGGTGCCGTAAATTCGAACCGGAATGGACACATCAAGCAGTTCTCCATTATCAACCTCATGGAAGTCATTTGCGTGCATCACGAGAGATAAATTTCCGAATACTTATGTTGCTGGATATCAAATTGACACACAAACCCGAAGACGAGGCTAGTATGGATGTAGTGGTGAATGGAAAATTCATGGATGCTAAAGGGAGACCGTCAAACAGTGCTCACCTACCACAATCATTCCGAGGTGCCTACACCTCCAGACACCAATTCAGGCAATCTGGATAGAAACGGACAACAAGAATGCTACTGACATAGATTGACAACCATATCCTGCAGCGTCACAAACCAGATGCAATGGGGATCACGCGATCCAATCCTGGGAGGCGAGCCACACCGACAACACACCAACTTCTCGCAATCTCTTTCACGCCCCTCTGCCAGGTCAAGGGTTGGCCACCTCTCTGCTTTAGCCAAGCGTCGAGTCACACAACCAATGTAGCTTATGGAACGAAAGAGTACACAACCATCGATGAGTCAAAGACTAACAAATTATTTTTTAAGTTAGTGTTGACCTAACCATATTCACCATAAGACGAGAGCTTTAGCGTAGCTTCCTCAAAGGAATTCTTATTTCACATAGAATGACTGTGCTGCAAAGTCCCCCACACGACTGGCACAACGCCGCCGCGACGACTTGACTGGACAACGACAGAACATTGCGAACACGTGATTTGATCGTTTCTTAGCTTAAAATTGTACGTCTTTACATTCTACTCCACTGTTTTTTGTCACTCTTTAATTGTAACAACCAGCGCAGAAATTTCCGGAAACATTTGTTTGCTAATACATGTGTAGTACATGTACAAAAGATAATCACCGCAACAAACGCTGACCCCAAATTTCAAGCGTGAATGTTTCGGAAATTCAAATACTTATAAATGGTACGTACCAATTGGGAATCGCACTTTGCGGACGCTGTGGTTCGACGAGTGATGCAGCATTGATAACATGTGGTCAACATGAAAATCCCGTCCAAGCCGAGACCCATCAACATGAATGGAAGAACCTACAGTGCACGTTGTCAGTAAATGAAAACAGGCATTAGGGGTCTAAAGAGGCATTTCATTTACTTCGCACCACATGAGAGGTAATGAACTGAAAAGCCACCGCACTAGTTCTAACGGACGCCATGTGAAACCAGGAATCTGACCTCCCCTGTAACTGACTAGCCTGCTAAAAGGGATAAGTGCATGAAATATCAGCCCCATAACAAAAGGTTTACAAACACTCGAAAAACATCATTATTCAAGTAATGCGGTACTACGGATATCTAACTTCATTTTGGACAAGACAACCACATGGTAGGCGATCTCGAAGGCGGACATGGAAAGCCATTCATAGTTTACTAATTACAATGCTAAAGCACGCTATCAGGTGACACAGTATCTCAAAAGAATTCGACTGGTCGGATTGTCCTCCAGACTGCAGCTAAACCAAGTCTTCAGATGGGTTACCAGCAGAGTGGTGTGCCATTGGTTTCGTTAGCCTGGAGATCAGTTAGCTATATGCTTGCCTCAGTGAGTGTTTCTATCATCCGACCAACAGACTATGGTACAGGAAAGTGCCTAGCAATGAACGATGAAATTCAAGGAATCGAATTGTAAGAATTGTGCAGCAAGAATCTGACATGTGTATTCCCAAGAGTGGGGTACTAAGTATGGAGGATGTTGGGGGATGAAGACAAGTCAAGAAAATGAAGATTCTCATCAAAGCATCAGCAAACAAAAGAAGGCCACTGAAAATCGGGAAGAGCACGGATGCTGGGCGTACATATGGAGGGGCGTGGATTATTAAGTAAGTTGTAAATCTTAGACAACTGAGACTATTTCCGATGTTTGGTTGGTTCAGTGCTAATAGCCGTCATGTGCAACCCACCATAGCTTGTGCAACGATTATCATGATGAACGTCGACACAAGAACGCTTGGGGGACCTAAGATGTTTTCAGTGTAGCGTGCTGTATGTATCGAAATTAGGCAGAAAGTGGTCAGAAGATCAACATCGGTTTGTGGAAATGCTAGATGGAAGCCCGGGAGACTATTCGAAATATATGCAAGCGCATGCTATCATTTAGATTGGGGGATCGGTAGATGGTGCCTCTCCGATTCAAGGCAAAAAGATTTTTATGATGGCTGACGAGTTCCAAATCAATATTTACATTGAAATCAACGGAACCAGCATGTGCTAGCGCCGAACTTACATAAAAATTTGAATGACGTATGAAGTGCACTATAGATGGCGATAAAAGTCTCAATGACCGATTTCCAGATGTGAATATGGGCTGTTGGAATGTCGACCAAAATTCAACTTTCTACTGTAATTAAGGTCATTCCTCGTTACTTAAGTAAGAACTCAGTGGATAACGATTGATAGCATACTGCGATTGGAAGTTATGGGTATAACTGGCATTTCTTGACTGAAAATGGAAAAAACTAAGAAACGTTTGTGAAGGCAGTAAAATTTAACTGCCAGTCACTTTTAAAACTAGCAACACTGCAAATCATGTCAACATAGTTTGAATGCAAAGTCCGAGTCGAGGGTTGCCGATACCACAACAAAACTAGGAGGAATTGATTTCCAAACAACCTCGAACTATCCCACCACATTCAACACTTGTAAGTTTTTTTCATATGATGAACACTTTTCATTACAATATTCTGCTTACCATTATTTATTGCAATGGGGAATTTCATGAAGAATTTCAATCATTTGAGGGAGACCGGGATAACGAAATCTGGATAACCCTGACAGAGGCTCTGTGGATGACAACTTTCACTTCTTTCTATCCAACACGAGCGGTCTGGTGCAAGAAAATCAATTTTGAAGCCTTCTGTGACCACACTTCTGAGAGTACTTTCATAATCAACGAATCTACCTAAAATTCTACCTATTAAATTGTGTTGCGTATGTACCTGGATGATGGCACACACATTCAACGTATATATGATGCATGAATCTTAACTTCGAGCTGCGTAAACTTCCCGGAACTAGACTGGGACAAAACTAAAGTTAATGTTGATTTCCTGTTCATTTTCTAAAGTGAAGTGTTTTGACTGGTCGCTAGTATGGGGTTTCAGGTTTTCGAAACGAAACGGACAGATGGAAGACAACCACAATAACACTTTCAATCAAATCTGTTTGATTAGATTAACAAATGTGGAAGAGCTGTCAACAATACCTGAATAGTGAGAACGTTGAACGGAAGCCCGAGAGCTGCACAAATCCCGAGGCCAGCTAAGCAGGCAAGGACCGTCAGTGCTAGGCCAGATAAAGCGAACCAACACTGAGATCGCACGGGATCACGCCAGTCTAACAGACAGACGAGACCGTACATAAGCTGAGGGTACCAGAAGACAGAAAAGAACAGTTAGTTAATCAGTATAAGTGAAAGCTAAACGCAAAAATCTGGGTTACAAGCGGAAGGGTGACTACAGCATCGATTCTCAGCCTGCAGATGCACTCCCCAGAGGTCGATGGCTCCAAAAGTCCTTAGCATTAGTCACAGATTGAGTAAACTTGTTTTCCTCTATTTCAAAATTAGAGGCACAAAGGCAGTCCATAGCTGGACAGCAATACACGGCAAATCACTTTTCACTGGTTACTTTATGGCGACTGATGTCTTCGATAGGATAAGCCACTACTTTGTTGCCATCATCCCATCACTATAAGCCAGGGTTTCAGTCTAGGCGGCGGTACAGTAAAATGGCATCCATGTGACTACCGCTTCACTCATAATGGCGGTGAAGCGTAGCCATCAAAAGGTCAGCTCATACCATCTAATCTGAACCGCTTTTATTAATTTCTTCCCTGGTTGACCCTGACACGTTACCCGAGGTTCTTCAATCCATTTAGACAAAATACTACATAAGATGGAATACCCTTAAGCATACGCTCTGTTGGAACTGTTGCGTGGTTGGACTTAGCCTTGGAGACCAATAGCAAAAACGTGTGCGCATGGATGAATATGCTGTCGACAGTGGACCGCAGAACTGACAAATTTAAATGCGGGCGGAGTTGGAAAGCAGAAATACCTTGCACGAAGTTATATCTTGTCATTACTGGCGAACGTATGTCTAAACCTTGCCTAGGGTCATTAGATAAGGTAAACGCAGTGTTTTCAACCGTAGAGGAGCAGGCTGACCTAAATAAAATTCCAATTGGTCGGGCCATCAAGTCGTAGCGAAGGGGTGCGCAACTGTTAGAGTTCGTAAATTTTAAGCGTTCGTTTTTCGTTGGATTCGTATCGATCGGCCCCTACACGCAAACAAAAATCTAATTAAAAATGCCTTAGGGAATGGCCGAATTAGTTTAAAATCTGGATAATGCTTCGGAAAAGATAGACGACGGTAAGAGTAAGCAGGTCACTAAGGTTTCATGGATGTAAAGTGAATCAGAAATGGGTGACATCACTGACGCTGAAACTCCACGGAGCATGTCACTTGAATGTCGGACAGGTCAGTGTGACTGTCCACTGGCGGTGACTGCAGGTATTGGGACATAGCTTTTCGGTGATCTGTCACCACATAGAAGGTGAGTACACTGCGGGTCCAACGTGCACAAAGTAAACAGGTATCTGCGAAGGACAACAATTACTGAGAAAAGCAATCGTCCACATCTGGCATCCATTTTTACTGTGTGATGCTTGACAAATTCGATCGTATCGCCATCTCAAACGGGATACAGCGGGATACAACGGCGGTTGGAGATAGAAAAATGGCCCGGTTAGGTTATTGCCAATAATGGAACAGAGCCATGACGTCAAATGCGTAGCAACACTGAATTTGTCTCAGAAGGCAAGGCAGAACATCACTGCTCATCCTGAGGCCTCTGCGCTAGCACTGGCCAGGTTGAAGTGGTACAAGCAGTCGATTCAACAAGTAGCTGTTCTATTCTTATAAGACGTACCTTCCATTCTGTATATCTAGCAAACCGAACAGAACTGGATGTTCCCCTTATCAAGGCTGTCCAACACAAAAGAGGGTAATGCTAAAGGAAGTCAAAGGGTGGTTTATGACCTTTTATCCATCGTTTGTTCCTGTCACTGAGTGGCTGCTTTCAGGCAGCGGAAATGTCGCCCCAGCGGATTACTTTGGTTAGTAACTCATTGTGAGAGTGGTGCACTGTGGTGCACCAATTAACCCGCCTGCCTATACGGACACTTCAAAATCCTCACGGGGAGGGAATCGTCCAAACACCGTCCGCACGAGTGAAACCGAATGCCCATTCAGATAACCAGGAACTTTCACGAGCCTTGCGCTTAATGATATTGTTGATGGCAAAATCGACAATCGTTTAGCTGTAACACCCTTTCAATAACTAGCTGTCATGCCATCCGAGGGAAGTATGAGGGCCGAGATACTACCGGGTTGCCCAAGCTTAGACAGGAGCAGTCGAGATGCCAGGGTTGGGCTCTAACCACGGACCTTCCCATTAGTAGGTTCGCACCTTGACCACCAAGCTATCTATGCCTCGTCTCTTAAACTCGAGATGGCATAAGGCGGAGTCCCGCGACATTTCAAGAGCGTACGGCGGTGAAGCATTAGTGTTGCAGTCAGTGATGACACTGGAAACACCAAAGTGGCCAATACCCAATGCAGCTTACGAATGAATTAGTTTGAGCATTCACCAGGAAACCTACCTGACCCACACCCTTTTTTATCTCTTTGATCCTAATCCAGCTAACGAGTTAAGGAATTTTTCGAAAGGTAACAGGCGCTAACCGGAGAATTACGTGTATGTTGCCGTCTTTTGAAATGGTCTCATCATCATCACCGACAGCACAACATTATTGTTCAACGCTGGTGCTTTGCTGCCTTAAAGCGGTCTCGTTTTATCTGATTCACTGTGAGTCATCATCATCATCGACAGCTCTCCGTATACTCTCACACGTCCGGAAGTTCGGCAACACCAAGAACCTATTATGTTCAAAAACTTCCAGGGCATTGCTTGATAGGCAAGCGTGTCAAGGAGAACAGACCGGTCAACCGAGTCGAGTGCGCCCTGGAAATCTAGGAATACTAAAATTGTGGGTCATCATTACTAACGGCGTTGTTCTAGCACCTGAAGGAGTGTGAAGATTCGGACAACGCAAACCCTACCAGGCTGGAACCCCGCTTGCTGCTCTCGATTCAGTGTTTCACGAGCCACCGTAAGGAGACGAAGCACAAATGACGCCAACGGTCTCATCACGACCGGGGTCACCACGAGTGTGGTCACCACACTCACTAAGAGCCCCTTTTTTGGAAATGGGAACTATCACTGACTCCCCCAGTTGTTTGTGACAGTCTCCTTTTCCCAAATGCGGGCAAACAGATCAGACAAGCGCTGACTAAGGATTTCACCCCCATCTTTGAACAATGCGGGTGGGAGGTTATCCGGACCAGAAGCTCGGGGGCGCTTCAGGGAGCATATGCAGTCACATAAGTCCGAGGACGTGGGGGGTTAAAGGTTGACCGTCCAGGGTTCTACGTCAACCGTGGGCTTCAGATGAGTAGCGGCTGATGGCCAGGATAACTGTTGTTCGAAGTACTCGGCTCACAGGTCAAGGCCCTCTTTTTTAATTCAAGATGGTCACTCCATTCTGATCTTTGATGGTTTCGCTCACAGGGGGTTTCCCGGGACAGGTAGCGAGGATCAACTGAAATAATTTTCGGGCATTACCAGCTTTCTGAACCTCTTCCATTGCCTTGGCTTTCTGTGTCCACCAGAATTCACGGTCGGTTCACACGCTCACTTTCACTGCACGTCTGATAATTCGTCGCGTCAGGTTATGTTCGGTACCGGTTGGGATATTTCTCCGAGATTTAAGCAGTGCCAGTGTTCGGTCTGACATCCAGTGCTTGAGTGGGCCTGGTAGCGCCGTGCCACAGGCAAAACTCCCAGCACTATGCAGAGAGGTGGCGATCTCGTCCCAGTATGAATTCACATCTGATGGTGGAGCAGTTGGAAGATACTCTGGAAGATGATTCTGGTAAATTCGTCTAACATCCGGATCTGCCAGTCTCTCAGTTCCTAAGCGATTTATCCGCAACTTAGGTGACTCTAGAAAATGAAGGGAGAAACGACTTCGGACGAGTGCGTGGTCGGAATCCACAAATGTGTTCTAAAACTAGCAGCAGTCAGCTATTGATGGCAATGTGTTCAATTTGAGTTCGTAGCTGGGACGCCGTTGGAACACACCAGACGACTTCGGTTATTTTAAAAGTTGGTACTGCATAAAAACAGCCTGCGGTCGGCACACAGCTGGAACAATCGTTCGCCATTTTCCTTACGTAGCGAGTCCAATCCATATCGACCACCTAAATGAGTCTAAGATGCGCTAAGCCTGCCAAATTGTGCATTCATACCTCCGGGTACCCCAACGATATCTGAAGTTTTACGTCGTCGCAACAGGACATTCAGGGCGTCATAAAACTTATCTTTGATTATGTCAGAGCTACAGTCAGTTGGGACGTAAGCAGACACAACAAGCACACATGGATCAACTTCCCGCTTGTGAGACTCCTTCACAGAATATCGGCGGGTATCCACTCAAGCAAGGATCCTTCTACCCAGTGACTGCCGTCGTCCTCAACACTTCGATTACTTTACCAGCATACGGCAACGTAAAGCTTGGCTCAGGTGGACGGACATACGCGAACGTGATTAACAATGACCAGCAGCCACCACTGCAGGGAGTGGGACTCGGGAAAACCTAAAGTGACGCACTGCACGGATTCAACGATGCTTATGAGTGTACGAAATCCACAGGAGAGAGTGAAAAGAAAGTGCTTACCACGAGTAAGACGCATCCAACAACCTTGATGGGTCCTAAACGAAGTGTGAGTTCGCGCAACAAATCACGCAGAGAGTTGTCGGTGAAGGCGTAGTACTGCCACTCGGTATTCGGTTGCAGTCCTAAGTTGTGCTCCAAGACGAGCTTGATTCGAGTAGGAAGAGATAAAATTAAACTGATCAAAATGGCCAAACTGAACAGGCAAGAAATAATTGAAAGGCATTAACAATGGTAAAACTCAAAAAAAGAAAGTCAAAAACAACCGCATCCAGAAGAACCCAACCAGCGCGTGTTTTGCTTGTGCGTGTATGCAAAAACAAATCGGCCAGTCAAAAACAGTTATCACTGAAGTCAGAAATAAATAACGTTAAACGCACACATCATGTCAATGATGCGGGTTATCCGGGGCTTTCGCGGAACATGAGAACAAGGCAAACATCCATAAATTCTCTTCGTCGTTGGTGTGTGCCAGTCGAGTCAGCACAGCTGCTACAACCTCTACTTGGCACGCACAACACATGCCCTACCACGAGTAGATTTCGCTAAGCAACGTCAGCATGTCGAACATAGGTTGCCGAATCCTCCGGATTTTAACATGGTTTGAAAAGGCCGGGAAACGAAAAAGTTCTCTCATGTACATTAATGGGAACGGTGTATGAAGCGATGTGAGCATTAGATCCCGATACTAATGGGATGGAAATATAAATCGAATATACTACTTCCACAGAGATAATGCTGGTCTCAAAAACACGCGAGCAGCTAAAGTTCCAGTCAGTTGGGGACTATCTTAGTTCGCTGAGTCGAACCAACTCAATCCATTTGAGACTAGCTATATTTGAAGCAATGAGGATAGAATAAAGGAGTAAAAATCAATAATAACGGGCGTCTCGCACCTATGAATGACTTACTCTACGAAGGGAACGGCGCCATTCATCCAAAACATGTTGTGCATCCGCCAATGTCCAGCCTTCGTATTTGTAGGGGTCATTAAGCCTAACCGCTTCGTACAAGTCACGTGGCGACCGCAAGAGAATAAGGGACTGAAGTGCACTTGCACTAACAAGAAACTTGTCCGATGTGAGGTTTGATGCCAGCTGCCCGGAATCAATTTTAGTGGAGTTTCTAAACCAATGAACACGACCACCAATAATGATTTCTTCTGGCCAATGCAGGATATTGCCAGCAAAACCTGGACACCCACCAGTCAGCACCCGGGCCACGTTTGGAGCCTGGGGAAGAAGTAAAAGTTGTACGTGTAGTCCAAATTGACAGTGCATACGACAAAATATGAGGGCACCTTCATGAAAACAATTACGAACAGGGGGCTCAAGACCAAAATTTTAAACTGTTGGACAGTGGGGATGACTGGTTGAGTGTCCCGCCGAGTGATTACGGTTTCAAGTACTCTCCTACCGTTCGAGTAAAGTAGCCACGCTACTAAAAAATACCCACGGACAGCTCAATCCGTTTACTATTTAGGCGGACGTCCAAACATAGTAGCTGCTATGGCGGTCAAATAAGCAGTCAAGTACTGGAAAAGTGATAAATTGGATAGTCGACCAAAGCACAATTAAAAATTTACTATTGATTGCATACTTCTTGTGAAAGTCATTTCACAGTGAAACAGTTTTACCGAGACAAACTGGGCCAACCCCATAAAATTTAAAAAAGAATTTCCCGTATAAATCGCCAATGCTCCACTTATGTGTCTCAACGTTCACGCGTCGACACTATTTTCTCATATTAATACAACGCAGCAGCTTTTGTGAAGGCAAGATTCCTGAGCACCTCGGATCGAAATCCAAATAGGATTCGAGAGGTGTGCAGCGCCTCGGGCATCATGCGAGAGGGTGATTGTTTTTCAGGACACCTTAGCTTGGCATAAGACCACCTTTAAAACTGTAACAAGGCCATAAGATTCCTTTCAAGCCATTTGAAGAATTTTACCCAAAATATCGTTGATGCCCTGGTATAAAAGAGCATACGGTAATCCCTCTACAGTACCTCAGAAATACCAAACCAATTCGGTCTTACTGGTTAGGCGGTCGTAATGCGGAGGGACAAACGGCTTAACACATGTGAATTCCTAGCACAGCCACACGGTCGGTACAAAGGAGGGTCAATTGATGGAAGCAGCACTGCAGTATTTGAATCTCTTCCAAATAAGTTTGATGTTTTGGTTGCCATTACACACCAGGGTCATTTGACTCCGATTCACACCAGGATGTTAATTGAAACAAGACCGACATACTTCGGTTGGCGCTGTGGTAAAAACTGTGGAGGCACATCAGCTTTAGTCAAAAGAGCTGAGTGAACGGTTTCTACAATGGTCTACTGGCCTTGAACACAACAGCACAGTAAGCACAAGTTGCCTGATTCAGCAGCTCATTGTTTACCGAAATGGTTGGGTGAGTGAACAGACACAGGCTAAAAGACTGTGAATGAAGGATGGATAGTCAACACCCGAACCATCTGAGTAGACGCAATTGGCTGGTAATCCCATGGGCACATTCAAACAATTCATTTTCAGTAAAATGCCATGCTGCTTATAGATATACTGAACTAGTTACAGAAAGTCGCGGAAAACTGAAGTCGCCGTTTTTCAACTGATCGACGGGTGAGATATTTTGGGGACCTGATGGCAGATATTACATCATTCTCATGTAAATGCTCATAACTCAGTAAACATACTACTCATAAAGCAAAGCGTTTGTGTAACAAACTTCGAGGGATATCTGGCGGAGCCGGTCCCTAAAAACATTACAGACGAACTCGGCGGTGAGAATTCAGTCCGTTTGTGCACTCTAGATTGTAATCAAATGTACCCACTGTGCACGCCACTATTTCGGAGAGACAGAATGAAAGCAGTGGACACCGAGTGCCAATCACGTGGCAAAGCAAACAAACCTAGGAGAAAATGTTACAGCCGCCGAGATGCACGTTTTGTCATCGTGAAATCCAGCGAAACTTGCGAGCCATGTAGGAAAGAGGATTCAAGTGAACGCAGCAAGTCACAGAAATAACTAGTACGTATAAACAGTTTGTAAATTAGCTTGCAAGCAAGACAACATGCCGAGAGGACTCCGTCGTACTGTTGGTAGTCGGAAACGGACGAAACCGCGATCGCGATTACACATTGCACATTGTGGCAAGACGGGATGGGGTAAATCACAGTTGTTACGAGGTGCGACAGATGCGCGTGTGCACGTGCGCGCCTATATGTCAAAGCGACACAATGCCATTTTTGAGACACGGTGACCCAGTCAAACGACACATGCAGACACAAGAGAAGCCTCGGTCTCGGTGTGAGACAATGTAAACAGACGTCAATTTGATACCAACTAACATACACTAGTCGCTCTATCGCATCGGGTTCTCGACGACGTCTGCCCCGTCTGTGTGTCTATGTGGATGGATGCTGTAAATGAAGAAGGGATTCCGGGATTGTCCGTCTGGCTGTGCGTTTGCTACGGGGAAATAGAGTGTTCTGACAGCTGCTTCCAACGTATGTGAGCGCATTTAGTGAACCGGGTGAACAATGGCTCGTGACATTCGTGATGGTTGCACGGACAAGGTCGTAGCACACAAAAAAGAATAAACAAAAAGTCCGGAACCTGGAACAGTAACGTTTATTCTGTTGCCCTATCGTGATTAGCAGTCCCCTGGGGACGATGACCACTGTCACGAATGGTAGTCTGTTTCCGTCGCACTACTAGGCTTACTGAACCGGCAAGCACGCAACGGACCGTTCCGTCAGAAAGAAGGAGAAATTTGAAGCCTTCGATGAGCATGTGTATAAAAAGGTATCTCAAAACGAGTGGGTGGGGATGAGAAATTCACCTCCCCATAACTGACTGACCTGGCCTCGATAGTTGGGCGCAGAAATGGGGCAAGCTGGGTCACTTGGATCCAGACAAGTCTTATTCAAGTATCCGTGGTTGATACCGGCTGAACGGAATAAGTTTATCAGATTTCCAAGTTCTGCGCCCGAATAATTCTGATATCGATCCCGAAGATTTTCCAGCAATCCAATCGGATCGATATGCGTCCATTGGAAAAGCGTTTGTTCCCCGAACTTGTGAGGCCTGAATCGGCATGAAAAATGAAGATTAGGAAACCAATTTTTGTTACAAAAACTTGCCAGATATATGGGAAGAATTTAACTGTTACCGATTAGACGCAACATGGTGTAGGTGCAGTCCAGTTAGTTAGTGATCACGTGTACTATGCGAGCTGTTCAGGATGTTCGCCGATGCAATTATTCGTCCAGCAGGGAGATCCCTCTCAATAAGCGCATTCTATTAAATCAGATCAGTTCTAATAGATCTGTTGATGTCCATCCACCACCAAAAAAACTTGTGCACCTATGTTGACCGTATGTTGACGCAAAATCGATAAATGACGAGTTTACAGTTGCTAGTCAATAGCCACCGCTAGTGTGCAAGATAACAGTAGACACTGTTGGCGCCGAGTTCAGATGATAGCCTTTTTAGATGGGTACAGTTTCAAGTTTTTTAGGAGTCGGTGTTTCAGGAAGCATTCCATAAGGTTTAATTGGAAACATAGTTTCTGTTTAAGTGTTACGTCAATACACACAAAGGTGAGAACAAAGTCAGACCATCACAACACCTGCAGAGCAAAGATGAGTGGCTGAAAAGTAAACCAGGCAACAAAAGCGCAAAGATGGTCGCACTCAACAGGATACACCCTTAGAATCCGCAAATTCATTACGATCGCCCGCTTCAGTGCGCGATTCCAACCAGTCAACAAAACAGTCCATATGGTGAAATTACATTAGCCACTACTACTGCTGCTCGTGGTTTGTCCAAACTTTGGGTTGAATAGGCAAACACATGCGCCAGACGACTGTGGTAGGGGATGAACACTGACACATGTACACACATAACAACAAGAACACGGCCACATGGATGCATTCTTCTCGGTCGGGCCAGATGTGCGCTGCGGCAGCTTACGTTTTAGTCGACTGAGCGACCGACAAAACAGACATGCGCCTGTGCGAAGGTGTTAGCATGTTGGAGGTAAAAAAGCCTCCAGATGTACAGATGCGCATGGAGGCACGCAGCAGTATGCGATTTGAATGAAGTTCAGGAATGGAAATCCGGTAGAAACGAGAAAAAAGCTGAAACGGAGTCCAGCAACAACTGACAACCTTGTAGTTGGGACAATCATCGACAGAAGTGAAACATTATCATCATGTGGCCCACCAACCAAAGGTAATGACATTCATACACTGTCTGTCAGTTCTTAGTTCATGAGGGAATCTGGTTTCAGGGTCGTGGCTACTACATGTTTCGTACAGTAGCATCAGACGGTTACGCGACTTGTGCAGTGGTACTTTATTTCAGGACATGTGCTATGCTCGCCTCGAAAGAATAACCGCGTCGTTGAAATCTCACCACACGTCATTCAATGAACGAAAACCCGGAATCGATTCAGAAAAAGTGGAAACTTCCTCACTGATGCACGGAGAAACAGCTAGCGTCGCCAACTTACTGCGATGAGTAAATTGGTGTTTTGTAAGGATAGTGCACCCACATGAACTGAGAGTGTGTGATAAAGCATAACGAGTAGCATAACGAGTAAAGACTGAAGAAAACGAGTATTGGCAACAGCCTGTCTACAGATAAACACTACGACTGGTGCCAAAAGAAGAAGACTGTTTTCCCTCGCCAAAATATTGATGTTCCTTTGCCCAGATTTACTATAAAAAACGTTCATAAGGGGTTCCCGGCACGTTATTAGACACACCTATCAAGACCCTAGCGCGATCAAAAACAAACTAGTCGTGCACGGCAGTACCAGAAATCTAGTTATCCAGCCACTAACCCATCCACTAAAGCAACTGTTGCAAGCCTATAGCGTGCCCAGCATGCGGTGTCTTAGGAGTCTGATAGCATGAACAACAATGTTCCTCCTTTCACACATACGTTACTGCTAAACGGGTCAGAAATTTCCTTCTGCAGCCTGAAAGACCAGGAAGTAGACTGGACAAGCACAACTCTTTTCATCTTAGCATCTGCTTCTGTACCAACTTTCACCTAGTCACTTAACCACGTGCCAAATCAATGGTGGTATGGAGGAGGGACTGGTGATCAAATGGATGCAACGATTCCGAGATCGTTCTGGTACAAGCTCCAGACTGAGAGCAAAATCTCTCAAAGGTGGAACTCTTCCGTTATCTTGCCTGGGCTTCAACAATCTGGTAGAACCTCAACCCACCAGCTCTCTTCGGGTGGCGTGGCAGCAAGGCACAGGAAGGTGTCACAGCTGCAATAGGTTAGCGCAAATGAACTCGACAGAAAGCTTTGCGGTTCAGTTCGCTCTGTCAGCGGTAGATGGTACCCCGACTATGCTCTCTCCGAAAAGAATATATTCAGCTCTAGGTAACCGGTCTGAAAGAGCGAGCTGTTGACAGCAGAGTACGCGTATTAGACATCTCCGAACTCAAACTTTCACACAGTTGCGCTGAATCCTATGATGAGTCTATACCTACGTTGTCCTTACGACAGTAGGATAAATGCTAACTGGTATCATAACGAAAGTTGACTAGATGCCATAAGAAGTATATGTGAGAATCTACCGAATCTACCTGGGGTTCAGGGACTGACAGAGTGAACGAGCCGAACTAATGAGGAACCCTGTTGGCACATCACAACTTTCTAGATAGAGTTGTAAGAAAGCTTGCTGACCTCACACACAACGTGAGTCAATGACGTACATTCTGTGGCCTTTGCCAACTTAGCCATCTTCGTCCTCCGGTCGTTCTTCTCACTTTTATTTCACGGGCTCAAAAAAACTCAGTGCTTAAGGCGTGACCGAAGGGTCCGTCGTTAAAACTAAACTTATGCATCTCTACTTCTCCCGTCTAGGCCTGGGCAACCTGGAAGTATCTCAGCCCTCGTGTTTTCTTCGGGTGGAATGGCAGCTGGGTACCGGAAGAGTGTTACGATTACTATTATTATTACAATTATTATTATAATATTACTACCTGCTTCGTCTTGGGGTACACAGGTTCTGTACATCGTACCCCTGTACCGCACTGCAAATCGATAACAGCAGGCTATAAGGCAGTGGGAAACGGCCCCTGCGGGCAAATGATCTTCAAGTCTTGGACAAATGATTTATTGAATCGATTGTTGTCGACGGCTTCCAAGATGACCAGAAAACAGTCTTCGGTTGCGAATCAGGTACATCCGTCGATAAATGCATCCATGCGGCCAAGTTTTGCTCACGCCGGGTCATCTACCATGATCGTGTTCTGAGTAGCACGAAGAAACAAGAAGGTTAAGCAGTAACTTTGTAGAGGAGTACGCAGGTAATAACAAAGAACCCGGTCGTCGTCGATGTTATACGCCTCTCCAAATGTGATCTGCCGATCCTCCTTGAGTGGTTGGAAAAGCGAAAAGATATGGTCGCTCCAATGTCATTACTGATACCGGTTTCCATCCAGACCATCTGATTTAACGTTCGAAGGTGTAAACATCCCAGGATGTTTGGGTCAGGCTGGCACTATACCCTTTCCCTCTCATTTTACGGCTCTTTTCGACTCAGAGCTCTCTAAAATAATGATAAAAAATTACGGCTGTACATTTTATTGTTGATGTTGATGACGGTGACTCCAACTACTCCCACATAAGCCCTATTCCGAAGGAATACAAAACGACGTCAGTATCACCACTGTATCATGAGTATTCGGTCTGCAGCGTAGTCATTACAGCTGTTGTACTCCACTGAAATTCCTCACCGATAACGACTGAGGAGCAATCACCCGGTCCATGGTGGGTGTCATTGGTGCTGAAATCGCATGCTTTCACACCGAGAGGGTTTGATAAGCCTGATACCCATCACCAGTTTGGACTAGATCTAAAAATACGAACTTTCCCAATATTAACTCCCTGATCGAACATCTTCAAAACCATAAGCTGTCATACAAGCACGAGCAAAACAAAATGGCAGCAAGGCTGTCATAGTCGAAACAGGGGCGGCTACCGCAACAATCCTACCTGCCATGTAAGGGACGAAGTCGATGCAAGTGTACACACATACACATGCATATTGGTAGACAAACAATGTCCACAGCTGTTTGTCAGGCGTTGGTTTCGAGCTAAAAAAGCAGAAAAGACCTACCACGATGACAACATAGTCTCCAGGCGTACGTGCGGACCTGGAAAGCCAGTTTTCGCTTCTCCCATTCTAGCACTGTACACGAAATTTGTTCAACAACCACACAACCCGATAGGTTGTGCAAAATATGGCTCACATGACTGTCATACATAACACATCGGAATCCGGGATACAAGGCCAGACCGGATGTACACACATGCGCATACAATCAACGGAGCATGTGAACGGCTTAATCAGCTGGGCTCACACACGGACAACTGTGGTTTCTAACAGATATGTCCCCAAGATCGTTTAGATGGTTGTACGGCAGTGAAGCATCAGCGTAAGCACTTGGGTTTTGCCCTTCAATAGTGTCGCTCTCTAGGGTTATGGTGATGAAGCACCTAGACATACTGTGTGCTTTCTCAACTGTCGATTCGAATAAGGCCAAGTACCGTCAAATTTTTTGCAGTACTGTTCAGAAACCCACGAAGAAAGACCATTGAAAAGAACAATACCTGCGATAAATCTATCTACGTTTTTCTGAATCTAGCAACTAAGCTGTAGCACGCCTCCAAAAGAAATCACTCCGGTCATATTGACGGGTCAATCAGAACTGAGTGCCCAGCTGACATGTCCAGAATTAACACTTATTCGAAGCCACCAGTTGGACTAATTACCGGGAAAAGTTGCACAATGTAATGCATAACCTGTATTCAGGAAGTACCTAGTGGCCTCTTGCTAGAAACACATGCTGGCACTGGATCCACGACGTGTCAGGTCACCCATAAGAACTTGGTCTCACCAAAACGAGGATGTTCGGTTGAAGTTCTATCTATTCCGTTGCACAGCCGTTTTGAGACAAAGTAACCAGACTTCCAAGGTTGAAGTGTAGTTTCGATTCAGGTAGGCTATGAAAAACTGGTCAGCTGATCAGATAAACCCAGCGGCATAAAACCTGGTAAAGTTAGGGTAGTTAACTACATAGGGAGAAATGCAAACTCAGGAAATTCTAGGGATACATGAATACAATACAAAAACTGACAATCTTATCAATCTCACCAAGGAACCCATCTGCCTTCCTCAGGCCCAAGGACCTTAGCGCCTTCCCAAAAGCAGTCCAGTGGTGTGATGACCGAGCACGGGATTATCATATCCAGATAAGCCTGGGGATAGAAATAGTACGGTTGGAAAATAAAACCAACAGAGGAGAACAAAGTGGCTAAACATATCAATGGTAGAGGTTTTGATGGAGAGAATGACGACCAAAAATACGTTGTCTTTGTCCTTAATGGGAAACCAACCTGAATATGATGCATTCCCGCACCGAATGGCAAAGTGGCACGTTGACACAAGTCCTCAAATGACCATTTGGATGCACCGACAGTGACCTGAAGTCGTCTAACCTTGATGAGAAAATCCATGTGATCAAGAAGAGCCGATGGCGTTAACAGTCTAGGAGGAAATTCTTGATGACTGCTCTGTTCACCGAAGTGTGGATGATCCTCGGTGTTCACCACAGTCTGTAATATGGTCTCCATGGTAACCATGAATTCGTGACCTGGCAAACCAGGCTGAAAGGTTCCACTACCAGATCTTGAGCTGGAATGCGAACCAAACGAACCGGACGATGCAGAAGCAGCATCTAAGTCGTCTACACCAAGACTGCCAGAAAACCGACCCACAGGCATCATGCCAAAGCGAGATCGAGGCGAATCATAACCTGAATAGTAAGTGTTCTCTGGATAAGTACCATGTTGTCCAACACGCTGCATTGCGTTAGCCAAGTATCGCCATTCAGAAATTAATCGGTCGCTTTCTGTACGAAGAAATGAAAAGAAAAAGCAAATCTTGTGAGCGAAAATCCGTCGAGAGAGGGAAACCAGATATAGAACGCATGTTAACACACTAACCGAGAAGTCACTCCGAGAGAAGGTAAACTGAAACTCATTGAAAAGCGTGGTGAGTTGTCAACCAACACTATAAGGATATCCAAATACCGAATCGAACGCGAGATGGTTAAGTGGTTGAAACACGAATTTACTGACCGGACGGTCCGTGGTTCGAAAACACTATGCATCTCGACTGCACCTGCCTAGGCTTGGCCAACCTGGCAGCATCTCAGCTCTCGTGATTCCTTCGGGTGCCAGGACAGCTAGACATCAAGAGGGTGTTACAGCTGAACGATTATTTGTCACTTTACACTGGTACTTATATACATGTATACAGCCATGGCGGTCATAGTGTTGATGCAAATAAAAATAGAGATCTAGCGCTTCAACCCATTCATCAAGGAACGTGTTACTACCAGGCAGCTAACAGCAGAAGCATTTTGTGGGGCAATTCTAGGTTAGAAACAGATAAGAAAAGCACCCGAACCGAGCGATGTTTGGAGGAAATCCACGTTGTGACAGGTAAAGGAGCCTCTCATTCATCTGGCTGAAAAACTCGACTAAAAAGCCTATTTACGAAATACATCGGTCAAGGGATTGTTGCCACAAAATACAAGATCTAAGCTAACAATTATAAGAGTGGTCTTGCTCGCCAACGAGCAGGTTTGGCCCCTACAAACAAGTAGAAACACAAATTCCTGTTCTATTCATTTTTGGCTACATCAGAAAACATTACAATGCAACTGCCATCGTTTTCAACGTAAGTGGTGAAATTGGCGGGATCTTGCTTTTGGCTAACTGTCCTTTATGCAACTTTAGGTTCACTAGTGTTTGTAGTAAAATAAACTACCGCGAAAAACAAACGCGGACGCAAATAGGACTGAGGAGAATAGGACTTAGCATTGTCCCACCCTAATTTCACACCACCTGGTTTCCTATATTCAACAGCGTAGCAAGGTATGGCGAACACTCCAAAACGTTGAAAAAGGGAAGACTGAGAGGAAGCAATTGAGAACTGTGAGGAACTGGGCTGTCCACTAGCCGTGAACAGTCACTCATGAAACTGGGCCGATGTGCCGGGAGAGATACCGACAGCTGATAAGTACTCTCTGGCGCCAAAAATATTAGGTGAGAATCGACCAGATTTGATTGTTTTTAGTCACTTAGCAAGGATGCGAAAATACTGTTAACAGACGTTTGACGATTCAGTGCAACATGGAAAACCAAGAAAATCACTCAGCGTAAAATCATGAAGAAATAAGGGTACGGTTAAGGTGGACTATGAAAAAGTGTGAAGCCTGGTAACAAGCTGTCAGAATGGGCAGTTTTTAAAGGGATACTAAACAACGGTTCTGGAAGCCATGAGACGTAAGACACATAAACACGGTACACAGGGTGGTCAAACAATACGATGATTACACTTGAGCTGCTCATTGAACCTATAAAATCTGTCACCCGCAACCATATTCTCACTAATCTATGTGGAACTAGTCGACATTTCCTGCGTAACGTCTAACGGGTAAATTATATGGCCGTCCCTAATAGGGGACGGGACGCCCCAAGCTGTAAATAACCCCATATATGTCTGTTGTATGGGTTGGGCAAAAATACACCAGAAGCTAGGTCAACCATTCAAACCACAGCCATGAAAAACGTAACCTTTCGGATGCGCGGCTTCATCATTCCCATCGCAGGTGCACAGTACCAACGATGAAAAGTAGAACCATCCTCAAACACTTTATGTGATGCCTTTAGAATAACATCTAAATTCGGATAATAGTGCCATAGAAGTTACTGGAAAGAAGTCCGCATGGGAATATCGCAAAAGTCGCAGATCCTGACATTAGGAGATCTGGAGATTGTCTCGGTATCGAAAATAGGGTCGTTTGACTGCACCGAGAGGCAAGAAATAAAAATTTGACCTTTACCACAATTCGGGACGGCGAACGCGCAATTTCGTCTGCGGCCACTTGCACAATAGACCACTTTCCGCTGTCTTACGGAGGATGAAATTGATCCAAAGGGTTGCAGAAAATGGACTGTCAGCAGCGAACTAAAATTTTAACCTGCAAAACTTGGGCGTACTAGTCACTTTATGCTCTTCAGTAGCAGAACCCCGGACGGTAATTACCAGTGGGTAGACACCTTGAAAATCATATGGTTGAGAACATTTTCGTATCACAACCATCGCCTTTGGTTCGCCCGCTGTTTCACCCTCATTTAAGCAGACTAACAGCCACAAGCTACTGTAAAGATCTAAAAGCTACTTCTCTCAGTGCATAGCTATCCATTCGTTGTCCTCCCGACCGTCAGCAAATGGGATTATCGGTTAAAACCATTAAACCGTGGTGCGCGACTTCTAGCTACATAGCTGGACTGAACTGCGTGTCGTAAAAACGATGTGGATCTATTTTATGGTTACTGGTATTGTGACAGAAAACAAGCATATCTACTAGTGATCGTCTTGTGAGTGGCTTGTTCTTACTGAACACGTATGACCCTGTAATTCGGTAGGATGGAGGCTAAAAAACGATTCAGTACTGTCAAAGTAGAACGCCTTCAAAATGACAGCGTGATGCTCTGTCTGCCTGACAGATGCTACGTGGTTCTGCCGTAAATCAGTGGTATTATACATGCTATCAGTATCTTGTTCGACTTGGTTATTGTTTAGATATGTAGGTGCCTTCGTTTTCAGTCTTCTTGCTCATTTTTATGAATCGTTTATGAAGCAGTAAATTAGGGGTGTTACGACTACTATTTCTTCCCATTGAGTAACGACAGGGAAACTTGAAAACGTCCGCGACCAATGCTTTCCTCAAAATGGACATATTCACTGAAGGCGACTAAAGTGCTGACTACACTTTAGTCCGGAGGAGAAAAGCGTAAGCGGCCAATTATACTACCATACTGTCAAAACGGATCATCCCACTCATCGAAAAAAATACATACGTAAACTTCCCCAAGCGGTAGTTCGAATGTTCGTAGATAGTGGTGCGCATGTACCTGTAAAAATGACGAATGTGCGTGCATGCACGCGCACGCATCACTGATCCATCTACCGCACAGGTGAATTTGTATGGTGAATGATTTACGCGTTAGTAATGCAAAAACAGTGTAGACAGTACATCAGAAGCCAGCCACGGAGCTGATCACGAAGCAAAGGAATACACCGTTTAGGTCCTAAAACAAGCAGTATTAAATCCCTGTGTGAGAATGGAGTGACTCACGTCGGAATGGAGCTAATGGTGTGGGTCCTCTCAACAGAATCAGCCTGGACACACTATGTAACTATCCCGAGGATCATTAGTGGATCCTACTTTACCACAAGAAAGCCCGGTGAGTTCACCCAAGACAAAAAACGGTAGGACTGACATGGGACTCAATCGCATAGGAGTATTCCGCCATGTTACATGTTGAAAACAGCCGAAATTTAGGAGAGGATTCTACATTGGTTTACTGGATGAGCACTATAGCTTGGAAACAGCCGCGATAAGCTTCTTGTTCTTTGAATGCGTTGCACAACAGCACTCTGTTCAATAAACTGAATGCTTGGTGTCTTGCGATAACCACAGTTGACCACATGCATCTGACAGACGGATGATTCTCAATGAGGATTCTGAGTGAGGCAGGTTAAGCCTAAAAAGCGTTCCTATACTCAGTGGTTTCTTTGAACGTGTTGTCTGAATCACATTCGTAGGTGTAACTAAAAAGATTCAGTTAATGAAGCAGTGAAAAGCTATATGAGCGTGTTATTGGTCAACACCAGGTAAGGGATAGAAATCAGTATCTTGTAGACGCACTGAGTCACAAAAATGATAGCATACATCGATTCTATGCCAGCCGGTTTTGAGAGGGAGACAGATAATTATGTAATCTAATAAAATACTTCCTCGACATCGGACAAACAAATCCCTAAATGATTTCTAACTACACCTGGATATGAATCCATACATCTAGGCGGGCGCAGATAGGTGTGTGGTCACCAGGCGCCAGACATACTAAGCGGGTGCTATTGTCATCAAACACGCAGACTCGGCTTTTGTGAATGCCATAGCTCCAATGTAGCAACAATGGTACCCTCCACACACATATTAGTCAGTCGGTCGCCCATCTACTGCATATAAGATGTCGTTAACTTGTATGGCAGTGCGCTGTGCGGTAGGTCCGATGGTGGCACAAACACAGTTAAAGGACAAGTACACAAAAAATATTGACTGGTGGTGTGTGAATCCTGGCGTGGTCTAATGCGTGTGCGGGATACCGTCGAAACAGTGAATCGGAACGTACATAGTCGTCGTATGAAGAACGTTTCCTGGCTGTTCACAAGGCCCTCATTAAATCAGGAAGTGTAGATTGCTGGCTTGTTTGATGAACCTGGCAATTTAGCTACAAACGACCCACTACTTCCCGGTGCAATGATAACGTCACCTCGATAAACGGTAAAAAAAAGTCTTGAATCAATGTGACAAAACATATTAAAAGTGAAACAGTGGATTTCAGTTAGACTCTTGAAAGAGGCACTACAAAGGCCAAAAAAGTCTCCACCGATGGTCATCGTATTTTTGAGAGCAATGGGCACCGATTGAAATGTAATCCTAGGATAACTTCGGCCAGAAAAGTGCGCACAATGGGGCTACTTTAAGATACTGTCCTAACACATCCGCTTATATAAAAACAAATCTAGTTGCGTTCACCTCACATGGTGCACCGACTGTTTAAATCGACTGACTTTCTTACTTTGTCGATAAACCGGCTTATTCACTTTTACTTGCTTGACCATACCTGGGGCTTGACCAATGGTGAGCACCGGTGGTGTATTGGTGGACTATTCGGCGTTCTATTAAACCGCCTGATTCTGATGGTATTCCATCCACTCAGCTCTCTCCCCTTATTTCGACCCGAAATCTATGTTCCAAAACAGTCCCCTGCCCCTCCCTTTACGTTTCGATGGCACTAGGCATTTCCCCTCTCTCGCAGAGCAAGGTGGTCCCCTGTCCAATTTTAATTGCTACCTTCCTAATTCCATTACTCCCAACATATCCAAATTTCTAAGACCCGTTCTTCCTAGGCAACTCTTGCGGAGCCTGCTTGCTAGAACATTAACGCACGTTAAAGTGTCAGCAACAGAACAGCCAGTAACCGTAGCCAGTGAAACTGACGTCATCCTTAATTTTTGTGAAAGTTTTGCCCTACTTTTCATTCATGAGATCCCCCCTGATTTCCATCCAAATTCGGGAGAATCCTGTCCTCGTAGAACGACTGATCCACTGTACGCACATCACATATTTGACTTCTATATCAGGATGGATGACAGGGCGAGATGGCTCAGTAGTTAGGGCACGAATTTACTGACCTTAAGATCCATGGTTAGAACCCGATCTCTGCATCTCGACTTCTTCTGTCTAGGCTTGGGCAACCTGGCAATACCCCAGCCCTCGTATTTCCTTCGGGTAGTATGTCAGCTAGGCACCGAGAGGGTGTTACAGCTGAACGATTATCTATCATGTCATTATGGGTGACGCCCACCTGCTGCTCACACACAAATAAGAGGTATACAGAGTTGCGCGATCATACCTGTCGACATGATAACACAGACGCGCGCCAATTACCCACTGGTCAACTATCTCTGGTCATTAATCACATTAAAATCTAGCAATGCTTGAAGCCCGATTGGGGGTCCCAACTGAAAATAGATAACCTCACCAGCGAAAGTATTCGGTAGATGTGCGGAGTCGCCATCATCACTAGGGATAGCAATACACTAGTACTGGAAACCTGTGCGTAACTGCTATGTAACAACAGAGGTGATGGTTGTTGTGGAAACCCGTGTCCCTCGAAAAACAGTCCAGAGCAAGGTACCTACACCTTCCAAAACCATTGAAATAAACGCATTTGGCTAACAAGTTGAACTAAGCCACTATCAACGGGACTAAACCAACATGCTTTATACAAACCCCACCCAACGCAGAATAAGCACACAACTACAAACACGCGTTAGGTAGAAAGCCCGACAGCAAGTGACAGCAAGCACATCACTCGGGTCGCTTAGGTATTACATTCCGTCGGATTTCTAAACAAGCGTAAGAAGAATTACGTGGACCCAGGAAGGTACGAAAATCTCATTGTTAAACTTGACAGTAGCAGCTTTCATTTTCCTGAAATCAGGTCATGGCCTGTTCTCCACGAACCCTTCGCCAACAGGAGTGTTGAGTAGGAAAGCGGTATTCTTCGTCACATGACGGACCGGTATGCGTGGTGCATACTCTAAAAACCTCAACCTCATAAGCTTCATCTGTTGTTAAAACGACTTGGACTCAGTACCTACGTTAATATCTGCTATACTATGAAAGTCATCGGATCCGACAGGTCAAGTCTGCAGCCATTGAGTAGAACTGCTCTCATGGTGCTTTTATGGACATGGACCTTTAATCTCCGTGTATTCATCTTTGATGCCAAAGACTGAGTAAGTTGGCGGATATTTCTCATATCCTAAAGATGCGTGTACTGACTTCATCTGCCACGATACGGTCACGGCCCATACAGCTGCCAAGATAACTAAGCCTATCAACAAACTCAAGTCCCTTATCCTGCAGTTCCGGATGGCTACAGAGGAATGGAAAATCCTCAAGTAAGACTTTGCACTTTGAAGGTGTACAGCGGATGCCGAGGCACAGAGCCACTTCGAATGTTCCAATCAAAGTAGCTCATATGGACGCACAGTCGTCAAATATCAGAAGTGTCATCTGCATAACCTAAGTCAATTAAAATCCCCCCAGATGTGAGTTCTAGGCTCACGGTCTCTTCGACAGTGTATTTCGTGATGGTTCCGAAGAAAAAATATGGAGAGCGAACAATCCTCGCGAACGCCACACTAACTGTGGAAATACTGTGGGAGGTTATTGTAAACCCCAACGCGACTGTAGGTATGGGAATAAATGACACGAAAAATAGCAACGAAGCTCAGTAGCATCTCCCGTACTTCTATGACCCAGTGAGCTGTACCAAGAGGTTTTTCATATTTTCGGTTCCTTATACAAGGTTGATAACTGGATAGAGTTCTGACGAATACAGTCCCCTAGTACTCCAAGTTGGAAGTTGGTAAATGGGCGCCGACCTGTTCTTTAAAAACGTATACTACTACAGTAGTATACCGGCACACATCCGTTGACTTGTAGTTGCCTTCAGACATCAAAAGCCGATCCAGTTAGCTGCCTTTAATATTTCCACTCTGGAGCGAGAATGAAAAAAGCTGCTCTCACAAGTACGCCGGATTCTTTGTGAATTGATGCATGCTAAACATCTAAGCCAAGAATCTAAGACGCAAGCACTGTAGCAAAATGGCTACCTGGCTGCACTTTCCCAGCTTCCGGCCGATGCAGCTGGATATGTTGAGGTGGGTAGGGTGTTGAGCTATCGCGCGGAACTGTCCTTACTAGATGGGATGCCAGTTCATGGTCGTACCTGTGCGACGTCCGTAAATCTCGAGAAGCACATTGCTCACAGTTCATTGTATCTGCTTATGCCCCAAAGGACTGTAGCTCCGAATCCAAAGAGAGTTTCCGCGAGATTCTGGGTCGCCTTTTACAATGGACTAAAAGCACATAGATAGTTGCGGCTGTCGGCGATATGAAAAAATAGATAATAATCGCTCAGCTGCGGCGCCTTTTCGGCGCTTAGCTGCCACGCCAACCGAAAGAAGCACGAGGGATGAGAAACTGCCAGGTTATCCAAGCCTAGACAGGAACAGCCGAAATACCGGGATTGGGTTCGAACCATGGACCTCCCGGTCAGTAAGTCTGCACCTTAACCACTGAGCTATTTCAAGCTCGTTGATGTGAACGTCGAGGTAGGTAGGTTTTGAGCAGCTGTTAAACGTTTTGGATTAGACGAGACGTACGGAAAACGGAAAGCTCGCACTGCAGCTGGTTGGTGACCAGAGTTCCTTTGTAATATTGCTTTCCAGAACGGCGGTGCGCAGCTGGTGCGCACCAGCTCAAAACCGTTCAGCTGTAACACCCTCTCGGTGCCTAACTGCCATGCCACCTGAAGGAAGCAAGAGGGCTGGGATACTGCCAGGTTGCCCAAGCCTAGACAGGGGAAGTCGAGAGGCAGAGGTCGGGTTCGAACCACCGACCTTCCGATCAGTAAATTCGCGCTCTAACAACTGAGCCATCTCGCCCCATCTCGCACCAGCTTACCCGAACGCGAATCCAAACAGACCACATTGACATCAGTTACTGGTGGCGAGGACCAGTTACTGCCTGTCGGTCATTTTGGGATACTTACCCGTTCCTGCTTCTCAGGTCAGCGCAAAACATGCAAACATCCCTTAACTAATGAGGAACCCACCGACCCAGAAATCAAACAAATGTATCAGGACCGACCACTCCAACGCCCGTCTACTGATCTTGCATATGATATTCAGAATTACTGGAGCAAGATACCCAAAGCCGAATGTGATGCCAAAAATTCTGCCAAACATTCTTCCAACCTCTTCCAGACACTAGACCCATGAAAAGATCGTGGCTATGCTGGAGGACCAGCGACAGATTCCCTCCGGCCACAAACACAATCCGATTTGACGCATCATCCAACGCCACATAAAAGTGAATACCCACACAAAACAGGAAGCTTGGTGGGTTCAGAAGGTTGAAGAAATGGAAGCGGAAAGTGCTGGAAATACGTGCAGGTTGTTCCATTTGATACGTTCAACAGGCCCTCGGCAGCTTTCTGCTACTGAAAGCATCAAAACGATAATGGTTCTGATATCCAACAAGAAGGAACGAGTGGAGCGTTGGACAGAATACTTTAAGTCGGTCACCTGCTACTTCCCATCTGAACTGTTGGCCTTTAACACAAAGGTGTACTGTGAACATGGAACCCCCTTTCAGGCTCACTACTGTTCGGGTGTGTTTCCGTTCTCTATCTCACCATGATCCTGTTCCCGACAATATCTCATTTGCTCTGCTCAAGGACGGTGGTCGGTTTCACTGCCACCACCCGTCCAACCTATTTGCATCCATCTGGGAGAAAAAGGCCGAACTATACAACTGGAATGAGTGTATAAAAATGCCGATCTTCAAAGAGGGTACTTGCAGTGAGTGTAGTAACCACCAAGGTGTCATTTTGACTCCATTCGTGTCAGGATTCTGATGAAGTTAGTGCACTAAGCTCGAGGCACTGAATCACACTTGCCGATTTGCGTCACTTCTAGCGCCAAAAAGGCACATCACCGGGTACCAAAGGACGCGTGTATCATGCCGCAGTAAAAACTGTGCTCCTCTATGGTTACGAGATATGGTCTCTGAGGGTAGATTTCTCAAAAGTGTGACCGGCCAAATAGAAAACAAGTATTCGGTAATAAAGCAGGTATTACAATCGCGAAAAATATCCAGGATCCTTAACTGCGGTGGCTTGGGCACATGCTTTGCACGTCGAATCGTCGTCCACCGAAACGAGCGTTGTCCCCCATGCCCCTTCCAGAACAGTGCCAACTGCGAAATGGACAACGGCGGATATGGCAGACGTGTGTGGAAAAAATAAAGACGAGTTTTGGTGCTGCTGGTGCGGCCCGCCTTCCAGAATGGGGTCCCACTGTGCGCTTGGCTGGAGACGTTGCCAGAAACTATGGTTAACCGAGGACGCTCACTTTTGTGACAGTTTCTCTCCAGATTGTGAATGCACCCCAGAACGCTTACGGTAGGTTGTCACAGAATCCTTCCCCGTCCACCTTAACATTTTGCCCACTGGACGCCAGTTGTTCAGCTGTAGCACCCTTTCGGTGCCTTGCTGCCATGCCAACGGAAGGAGGCACGAAGGCTGGGATATTGCCAGGTTGCCGAAGCCTAGACAGGAGCAGTCGAAATGTTGAGGTTGGGTTCGAACCACGGACCTTCCGGTCCGTAAGCTGGCGCCCTAACCACTGAGCTATCTCGAGCCCATTGGACGCCAATGTCAACGCTGATGTTGCAGACCCGATGATGATTGTGGTGGTGTTGATAAGGATAATGGCATCCCTCAATTACGAAAAATCTAATGGTTCAGCTGTAATAACTTTTTCGGTGCGCAGCAGAAATGCAATCCGAAGGAATCACGAGAGGTGAGGTACTATCTGAATGTCGAAGCCGAGACATGGGTAATCGAAAAGCTAGCACTGGACTCAAAAAAAGATATTCAAATCAGTATGTCGAACTTTAACCACTAAGCCATGCCAACTCTGAGCGATATCAAGCGTACCATCACGGTTCTCTTCCACCTCGCTACTGACGAGATTTAAAGTACTATTGAATACTCGTCTTCCCGAGCTGTAGAGCTGAGGCCAGGGAATGTACTATGAAAATCGGAATGCCACAGTCCAGTCAAAACAACATCGCGAACTCAATCTGCCACTTTGGAATGCCCTTTTAAATGCAAATGTTGCTAGTTAACTGTTAAAGATTGGATTAAATTGTGTCTGTGAGGGAAAAGCGTGTAAGGATTAAGTAGTGAGCTCCTAAAAACACGTCAACTGCAGCAAAGCCATCAAACAAGGTTAAAGTGATATGCAGACAAAAATACGTATCCCGACTAAAAGTTATCATCTTGTGGTGGTCGAGCCTCAGTATAGCGATGGTCCTGCAGGCTATACTGTTTGGAACTTTGTTCCTCAATGTTTTATCATGCCAGGAAGGCTAATCGAGAGCAGCCAGATAAAAAGAAGAGACCATGTGCTAAGGGCAATTGTAGTGCGAAACCATACGGCGTTAAATTCATAGTGGCCAATGCAACCGGAGTGCGAGGAAAGCATCTTCCCCAGATGGCCACCCTCTCCGTAATTATGGGAGCAGCGATGCTACCTTCCTCCGATGAATGATCGATTAGAAAAGGTTAGCCTAAAAACCAAATACTCCAATGACCATTGTCTGACCGTGACTGTCGGCGCATTGTCTAAAACAGTAGAAATACTTCTAAAATCCAAGACCGGGGTAAGGCTCAAAACTCACCTCCTATGCACAATATCATCAACCATCACAGTTGGGTCTTCCTCATTACGCCATTGGGCTAGGCCAGGCCCCCTCCTTAACCATAGCCAAGTGGGTCAGACTCTCGAGTCATTGGCGTTTTTTTCAGGACACTCATCAGGAAACAAGAGTTGTCAAAAAACCGAGTCTACTGCCACGGCATTCAAACTACGTAGACAAATCGTACACTATCAACCTTCTTGGCCGTTTGGACCCCACCCATGGTTGATCAAAAAGGGCTCCGTAAGGTAAACTGTCCTCTGACAAACGAAGCACACGATATGACCGACCTCACCTACAGTGTGATTATCGTGATTATCGTGACTTGCTCTCCCCAAAAACCATCTCACTCGGTGTTTCCATTATATCCGGGAAATATTTCGGACATCGATCGTACTCGTACTCGTATGTCTTCCGCTAGTAAAAGCTATGTGCCTGGGTCATAAAGAGCCAGATTGCTGCGGAGTATAATACTCTGCTCGTGATAGATATGACACACGCGATTTGTCGGAATGTAGCGACAGCTCTCCTGGTCTTCCCGATTCGGGAAGTGATTCAGTCTTCCGTCAGTCGACAGGGACTCGCACAAGTGACAAGGCAGATGAACTCAGCTACCATATCGACTAGCCGGTCTACAAGCGGCAGGTTGCTTAGATTCCACCTAGTTATGCGGCAACACTCTTCATTTTGAAGGTCTGAAGCACACCCTGGACCATGCGACGCAATTAACGCGGTGTTTAAAAGTGGTTTGAAATTCCCAAGGATCCCCTCACAGAGGCGCAACATCGTCCGGAGGCTGGATGGAGTGATGAACGTGCTCACACAACAGCACGATCACAAGCAAGTTACACAACCCGGAGGGAACGGCAATCTTCAGTTGATGACCAGCAGTGGTAAGTGGAGTCACTGAATGGTCTGCCATCGATGCAACACAGTCAGAGCAATTGTTTTGAAAGTTCGTATTGGTTGAGGGGTTGGGTAGGGACATCGGTGACCCCATGGTAATGCAAACAATATTAAATAATCTGCCTGCACAGTATTCAGACCAATAAATCTAACTCAGAAATAGCTCAGCGGTTAGGTGCGAAGTTCCTGTCATGATGCGAAAGTAACCCAGGTTTTTTTATTACTTTTATTGGGTTGAGCAACTTGACAATGTTTCAGCTTCGTTTGCAGCTATGCGGCGAAAAAGTAACACAACTGGACGAGATGGCTCAGTGGTTGGAGCGCGAACTTACTGACCGGAAGGTCCGTAGTTCGAACCCCACCTCTGCCTCGGCTTCCCCTGTCTAGGCTTGGGCAACCTGGCAGTATCTCAGCCCTCGTGCCTCCTTCGGGTGGCATGGCAGCTAGGCACCGAAAGGATGTTGCAGCTGGACACTTGCTCACAGCAGACCGTTCAGAGTGGGCTCTAATTTCTTACGTTTCACTCCAGTTGCTTGCTGACTCTGATGTAACGGCCCCGTGATAACTACGGTGTGAGTTCTCTTCGGCTTGAGGGTTGAAAGTCTTTCAAGCACACTGGATTTCGGTGAGCAACTGTACTTGCGCACTTGGGTGGGCTAGTTTAATCAATCGTGGGCTGCAAACAGCTTTTGTTTGTGTATTTAGTACACGTCCTGACACGACAAGCTGAACAAGATGGCTTTTATCGGGATCTCAGCAAAGTGCACGGATCTTGTGTGCAAAGCACAGATACTGAGGAGCGAATTTATGTATCTTCAACCAATACGAGCAGCACATCAACTGTATGGACCGCATACTTGTCGTATAATGGTTATAGCTGCCGCGGTTTCGTTCACCGACGATTTGGGCAGGTGGGGTAGGTAGCTGCGCATTGGAGGCGGGAGCTGATAAATTGGTGGTTTAATACAGGACTGTCAGTGGACTGTTAAGTGGGGGATTGGGAGGGGAGCTATGCCTTGAAGGCAATAGCTTGGATGCACGAACGCCACTGAGGGCGCGACTGGGCCATGTCTCTAACCATTGATGTGGCCCGTCTTGGGGTCCCCATCCAGGGAGACGGCAATGACCAGCGCAGCTGAGTTTGCTGGCAATGGTTTTCATACTTCGCTGCCAAGTCATTGTTTGACCGCCTCTGGCTCGTTTCCACCCTACATGTGGTTGTGCGAAAAGAGCCCTTCGAGGAAGTCGGTTAACTGGTATATGGAGCACGTGGCCAAGCCAGTGCAACCTATGAAATGTGATCAGTTCATCTATCGTGGGCGAGTACTTCAGCATTACTGATCCAGTGTTCACACCAAACCCGTGCAATGCTCCGAAGAAATCGATGGTCAAACACTGGGAGTCTTTTGGTGTCCTCAGCGCGCAGCGGCCCGGTTTCTGATCCATATAGTAATATGGAGCACACCGCAATATGGTAAACTCGACTCCCCCCCCCCCCGAATGTTCCGGGAGACCTTTGACTCCACAGGCATTAGAGGCTGCTATTGAGTCTCCTATAATCATATCAATGACGAAGTTGAAGAGAAAAGGTGAAAGAGAACAGCCTTGCCTGGCACCACTTGATGTGGTGAACTCCGGCGTACGCTTCCGGCATACCTTAACATGTCTACGCGAGTTGGCATACAGCGCCTTAAGGAGGATCAAGAATTTATGGGAGATACGTTTGCTTCGCAAACACTGCCATAGTGCCTGACAGTCCACAGAGTCAAAGGCAGTTTTCAAGTCAATGAAGACAACCATTTTTGGTCGCTGGAAGCAGTGTGGCTGTTCCAAGATCTGTCGGAGGGTGAAAATTTGATCAATGCAAATGCAAATATTTGCAGACCTGTAGCGAATTGCCACAGTGCGTCATTTGCGGCATCAAAAACAAAGTTCACTGAAGCTGAAAAGTCGTGCATACAAGGCAACTGTAGGGGCAGCAAAGAAACTTGCCACTCTCGTCCCGATATGAAGACCTCAGATACCCCTAAACATTTGACTACCGTTGCCTTCGTAACAGGTGTTAGACGACTGCAGTGTTTACGTAACGAAATGCTGCGTAGGAGAGTACGTGGTGGCACAGTAGAACTCCTATAGCAGAAAATAAAATCTATTAGGCTAAATTGGTTTGGGACATGCACAACGCACGTCGTACCGCCAATGAATGTGCGATTTTCATTACCAACACACGCCGATGAAAACTTCGAAAAGGACGAGCCATGATACTGCAGAACGAAGGTGGCCAAAACCATACTGGATAATCTGGGATTTTCGCGCCTCCCTGATGCGGAAAACGTGATTCTCAGTACAGTGTTCAATTCAATCAATCAATTTATCGGCTATAAACCGTGTACCATAGGCACATTAGTTCCAGCTGCTACAGTTTCGATCATCGAAAAACGGGAATGTGGAACGTACAACCAAGCCTTGGAGGCGAAGGTATGTTCAGTTTGTTCGGAAACTGGGTAGCTACGCATTGAAGGCGATAGATTTGATGCATGAGCGCCACTGACTGCGCGATTGGGCCATTTCTGCCAATGTCATTAACCACTGGTGATTTGAGTCCCGGGGTCCCCATCAAGGGAGGCGACAGTTGCCCACCCGTGGTTAGTGTTTTCGTAATTCGTTGCCAGGTCATACACTGTCCACCTCTCGGCCGCTTCCACTCAGCACAGGGTTGGGCGAAAAGAGCTCTGCGAGGCAGACGGTCTTCTGGCGTGCGGAGTACATGTCCCAACCAGCGCAGCCTATGGAGCTTGAGTAATTCATCTATCACGGGACAGTTCTTTCTTCCTAAGACCATCTGGCGTACCTCAGCATTACTAATCCGATGTTCCCACCAGACCTGACCAATGCTTCGCAGACACCGATGATCAAACACTAACATCTTCCGTGTGTCCTCTGCGCGTAGTGGCCACGTCTCTGATCCATAAAGCAGTATGGATCGCACCACCGCAGTGTAAACTCTTCCCTTGACAGACAAACTCACGTCACGCCGGCGCCATAGGTGTCGGAGGTTGGCAAAAGCTGCCCTGGCCTTTCCGATTCGAGAGCTAATCTCATCTCCAGCCAGTCCACCGGAACTTATACAGCTGCCCAGGTAAACAAATTTATCCACCACGTCGATGGGCTCAACTGCAAGCATGAGGTGTGGGTTTGATCCCACCCAGTCCGTTGACGCCATCCAAAACCAGCAACGTTTCAGAGACATCGGTGGTCAAGAACCTCACATCATCTGTCCGCCCTTACTATAGTCTGGTACACGCGACCCTCAAGACCCAGCTATATGCCTTTTTGACGCCACAAGTAAGGCAAATTAGCAAACGTGATTCTGGCGTTTGGGATTTTTGCACTGACTTCATCAGACATTCCCGTCACAGCTGATACAACTACGGAGGTATGTAAAACTCTCCACGACCTGCAGTGATTCTCCTTGAATTGTAATAGGTACGTTCAGAGATTGCATATGCTGAAGCATGACCTTGCACTTTGAAGGTGAGAGATGGCTCAGTGGTTAGAGCGCGAACTTACTGACCGGAAGGCTCGTGGTTCGAAAGCAACCTCTGCCTCTCGGCTTCCCCTGTCTAGGCTTGGGGAACCTGGCAGTATCCCAGCCCTCGTACTTCCATCTGGTGGCATGGCAGCTAGGCACCGAAAGGGTGTTACAGCTGAACGATTTTTTTGAAGGTGCTAGGCACATGCCGAATGATGGTATGACGGTGGTCAGTCTATTCAACAGGGCGTTTCACCTTGGACTTCAAATATGAGGGCGATGTCGTCTGCGTACTCCAGATCAACAAGGTTCTCAACAGCTACAATTTGAACACTGGAATTTTGAAGACCTTCCAGCGTTCGCCTCATTATTTCATCAATGATGAAGTTGAATAGGAATGGAGAGAGTGGACATCCTTGTCGGACACCACTTTTTGTAGGGAAGCTTTTGGAGAGCTCACCATACACACTCACCCGCCCAGAAGGATGCGAATATAGGGACCGGATTATGTCCACAAACTTCTGGGGCATACCCTGTTGAGCAAGTGTAGTTAACGGCACTGACCGATCGATAGAATCGAACGCACCCTTGAAATCAAGGAATACCAAGATTGTGGGTCGTCTGTGCGTGTGGCGTTGCTTGAACATCTGACGGAGTGTGAAGATGTGGTCGACTCAGCCTATACCCTGTCTAAATCCCGAATGATTCTCAAGATTCTCAAGGTTTGGGGTGTCACCGTAAGATGGCAAAGGATCAGTGACCCCAGAAACCTTGTCACACCTCTGTGGTTACTACATTCACTGAGAGTACCTTTTTGAAAATGGACACTATCGATCCACTCCAGTTGTCTGAGACGGTCCCTTTCTCCCAGATAGACCCATATAGGCTAGACAGGCACTGGTTGAGAAACCCACCATCATCTTCGAACAAAGTAGGTGGAAGGTCACCAAGATCGGCAGCACGATGACGCTTGAGTAGAGATGTACATTCGGGCACTTCTGAGATTAAAGGCGACTCCATATTCACAGTCCACCTGTCCGTTGAAGGCCAGGATTCCGGATTGGAGGTAGCAGGTGGCCAAATGAATTGCTGTCCGAAGTATAGTGCTCAGCGTTCCAAACGTTCTTCTTTGCTGGATATCAGGGAGCCATTTTGGTCCCTGATAAGTTCGTTGACAAGAGACATCGGGGGGACCAGTTAGACGAACCAAGTGGAACAGCGTGCGGACATTTCCATCATTTTTCGCATCTTCCATTTCTTCGTCTTTTTGGGGACCACCAAGCATCTCGGTCTGCACGGACACTCAATTTCACCTGGCGTCGGATGATGTGTCGGGTGGAGTTGTGGTTGAGGCCATGGAGAATTTGTCGCCGGGCCTCAAGCATAGACATAGTCCTATCAGAGATCCAATTTTCGGATGAGGATGGCTGGGTTGTGCTGTGAACAGAAGTCTCAGTTCTGAGTAGAGCTTTGGATATATGTTCAGTGGCCGTTTATATCCGACATCAGACCATCCGGCAGGCGTTCGATAGCTTCGTTTGTTTTCTGGGTCCACTAGCTTCTCACTGACCAAGCGAGATGTGTGCGTTTTGCGTGGACGTGAAAAACGCAGTGAAAAGCAGCAGCGTACAAGTGCATGCCCGGAGTCCACGCTGGTGTTTCAGAAGGAGCACCAGGCAGCCATCGACCCCGTCTCGTTAATTATCAATCGTAAGAAAGTTCAAGGTGTTCAAAATCCTTGACCCGCATGGGTCAGGAGTCACATTCATGCATTAAGACAGGACAAACAGGCACTTGGTAAACCCGAACCATAGTTGGAGGACTGACGTCAGTTCTGTGGCACTAAGCGTTCTCTAACTGAAATCAAGCATACAATATATTTTGGGAACGCCTTTAATGTAACACCTGGCTTTATCCTTGATTAGAATGAAAGCCGTCATATTTCCTTGGAATAGCTGCCTCGGCTGAATGGCTTTTGCCAGTTCTGACAGCAGTCTCACGCACGAGTGGTGCTCATGCCTGTTGCACCGGTTGAAGCTGTCCTCGTTTTGGCGGTATTTACCTCCAGCCTGGTCACGGCCATGCAACGCTAGGTACGGTACGGGGCACGTCTAGTACTATGAAAACCTCACTCGGGACAAAATCGACACTGTAGATGGGGGTGGATATTGACATCATGGCTTGGTTCCACTCCGGTATAATACCCAGGAATCTGTTGTTACCATCCGATAGCATACGTTCGAAGATGACTGGTTTCACTGGTCAAGTCAAACTTAGGCGGAGTAGCAAGACCTCACAAGCGCTCCAGCTGCGATGGTACAGCGCGTCACCGCCTCTCCAGATGAAGAGTAGACGAAACTCCAAAAAAGAGACTGATGCCGATTGTTGGAAGTTGAAGCGGTCTTCGGACATTCACCGTAAGATGACTGCCTGGTCAATACAACCTATATCAGGACCGGATCTTCATTGGTAAGGACAGGCTCACAAATGACTTTCACCTGCAGAACGGGTTAGCACCAGCAACGTGAAGGCTTTCACGGTGGGTCTCATAAGCTGGTTTACCACCTATTTAAAATAGCAGAAAAATCAAGATGTGAATAAATAAACCTTGAAGCATCACCACCAACACTGGTGTTGCTGCCACTGACGATGACCATGATGATGATGAGCATCCATGCATGATTCTTGATATTAATTAAAATTACGCAAATTTACTCCGGGGCTTTGAAAAGTGTTAACTCACCTTCCACCCATAGTTGGTCGAAGTTTGTATCCACTGTAACCAACTTAAGTCCAAGGCAAAACAATCCAAGAAACAAAAAACCGCCAAGTACTTTCCAGTGGTGAGCGTGTATTAACTTTTCGCATAATGCGAATTTTGAGTGCCACCACAGCTGCATCGTCGCACAACAAACTGACTTCCCGAGAGATCCCTAGGATATACGTTAGGCTAACTAAAAACTCAAACTACCTTAGTCGTTGTGGATGCATCAGACGGCGTTGTTTTCACTTTGTGAGGGACTGACGATCCGTCATTTTCAGGTGTTGCGTACACAGTTGTAGAGCATTTGGTAGTCTGGGGATCGCTGGTGTGTAATGTAGGTGCAATATCCATCAGTGTTACACAGTCCTAAAACTGAACAACAACCACGGGAAAAAGTCGGCCACGAGCGTCATAGATTGGCAAATAACCAACAACCAGAAATGCGTGCACAACCCACAGCAGGCCCGCAGATATATCCAAGTAGCGAGCCCTGAGGTTGTCTTGGATGTTTTGATGGGTTAAAACAAATTCTATGGAACCTATTTCCGCGCAGTTGACTTTGGTAATGTGCACGGGATTCTTACTGACATGAAGGTTTGAGAACTATGTATTGGGGGATACGGGCCGAAACCTTGGTAGCATAGCATGGAATGGTCAATCCTCTAGTACCGTTTCAATGGTACAGTCCGGAGACGGACCTACTCAATATAACTACGTTGTGATCAAAAATCGGAAGACAAAGGAACCAACTTGCATACCGAGGGACCAAAAGTTGACTTGGTGAACCGCGCCAGGGAAAGTGACCGTTTAAACTGGATGCCACAACTCTTTCCCGAATATATATGACGAAGTTTAAACGAGGTAACGTTACCTAACTACGGTGCTGTGCTGGTGTGCAAAAAAGCATACGTATCTGTAGGCAAGGTACATCAGCCCATTTGTCATCACAACAGACACAAAATCCAAAGGTCACCTCTCTTAGAATAATGGCCGGGGGTGCCATTCCGTTTGGGAAAGTACATGATACGTTCAAAATTGTGTTACTTTTTGCTCTTGCAAATTTGTTAGCGAATTCTTTCGTTGTTTAACCAATTTATGGTTGAATTCTTGCATCTGAGTATAACCTGTATGTGAAAACCCCTAGCACATTGCGCTCCACTTGGCGGCTCACCCACTTATGCACAATCATCAACCAGTGTGACACATTGATCTGTTTCAACCATCAACGAACTACAAAAAATGTGGGTGCAATGGAAGCCCATCGAATGTAAGACATGGAGTGCAGTTACACGCTTGCCAGGCCTTGTGAACATTTGAAGTGTAGGGGTTTGCGAGATGACCATATAAAGCGTTCATTCAGTCCTCCTGCCCCCTTTGCCTGTGCCAGCTGCCCCTAGATTGGGGGGTAACACATCCCGCATATAGCATGGCAACCGTCGATAATGAAGCCAGACCCCCATTTCTAAGCCGGAAGCACTAGTGAAAATTATCACTTTTACTGGGGACGCCCGAGAAAATACTGATACTGCTGTCAACGATTCTGGAGTATGCTAAAGCAAGGAACGTAGTGGCTCGGTCGAAAGTCGAGAACGAACCTTCCATGTCCGCTGGCTGTGAGCGAGGTGAGCCAAAACTCAGACGCGGTAATCAAAGCCGCCACGGCGTCTCTAGTGAACAGGCGCATGACGCAGTCCAAGAAAATCATCTGGGAGTCGTTTGACAGAATAAGCACGCCAAAAAGCCGGCACAGCTGCGTCTGGGTGATGTCCTTACAAAGTCCAAATACGAATCGCTGCACGCAGAATGGCAATGCGGGAGGGAAACGAGCAAAATTTTGAGCTTCTTGTCACGAGTTTTTCTCCATCTGCCGTAAAAAAGGATCTTGGATGAGGCTATCAGAGTTCAGAAAGTCTTGCTGAAGTTCAAGCTTATATCCGGGGGCTGCCCTGAGATCACAGCGGTTCTACAGTTAGAGTGCGAAACAAACCTCCCCTTGGCGACTGTTTATCTGATCCCAAACTTATGACTAACCCGATGGAAATTTTGACTCTTGTGCTTTTAAAAGCACGCAGACCGAAATGACGGCGACTCCACAATGCATCTTCCAATCAACAGTGGCAAACCCTATCGACTACCAACGACAGTAATGCTGAGCGTGCAGCAAGCCTCTCGAGGACGAAACAATCAAAACGTGAAATTAGCTTCTCTTATTCAATTATCGAACGATGAAGACTCAGTTGTGTTCTCTGCACTTATGTTACAATCTCTAAGCTGAATTAGGTCACCTGTGCAGAAACAAGTGGCGAAATTCATCGACAGATCAAATACAAGCGTTTACCTAGACGTGGGGACAGTGGCGAGAGCACCATAAACACCGGCCAGTTAACCAGGACGAAGCTAGCGTTGTGATTTTTACCTCATTTGGCAGCTGTATTTCAGGTAGTCACAAGGTTTCTTCTGAAAATGCAAAACGATCTGCATCCAACTCTACTCCCTCAAAAGTGACTAGTCTGATTGTGCTCCCAGTCGTCACTCATTACACGGTGGGTCGCATGACCCATGCTCATCGGGAAATCCTGCATACATCGAGCTGGCGACACCAATCGCAGACTAGCTGAGAGTTTGTACAAAAGCAAAAACAGAGTGCCCGCGATCGAATAAGCCACTTAACCCTCTCCCAATCGGAAAGCTGACTGCTGAATACAAGGCGCATTCCTCTGCGAAGACAAGACTCCTGGAAACTTCGCCAAATCAAGCTCTCCCTGGTTGTCCCGTCCAACGCATTAGTGATCCAAAAAGGACCCAAGGAGACACTTTGGCAAGCAAACTGAGCCTGGAAGCCCGATGAAACAAACGTGAGCATGTTTAATAATAATAATAATGTTTATTCCCGACTGGTGGGTGGCACGCCGTCTGGCATGATCATAATGTTACAGTCAGAATAAAATACGACTGGTGGGGTTTGTGGGTACAGGGGAATGCTCGGAAGGGGGACATTGTCATAAACATTGGGCATTATTAATAATAATAGTAACTTGTAGGAACCATGCTGATTGAGGCATGATCAGGTCGTTACAACCTGAACGCGACAGGTAACAACGCAACGGGCATGCTTATTAAGTGAGAAGTCACCACAGTTGTGGGAACCGAAAAAAATGAGGACGATGGGCATGAAGTACGGCTAGTTGAAAGATGAGGCCTGCTGCCCTGAACTAAAACTGAAAACCGTTGCAGGCCATGAGTGACCCTGGGCGTCCGAGTAAATGGCTAGGGTTACCAAATGCAAAAATGGAGATGGTGGTAGAAGAGTTCGATCTGAAGACAAATGGCAAGTTTTGTCTCAAAAATATGGTCTAAATTGAAGCTGAGTAGACTCATTGGTGTCACTGTTGCAGGGAGGTCAGTGTAAAGGGTAGAGTTGATGGGGAGATGGTGCAAATGCATAGAGCCAATCGAACACCGTAAATAAATTTGAACTTTTGGAAGAGGCAAACCGAAATTGCGGCAGGAATCTAGGTTGGTCAAGTCCGAACGATACGTTCAGCGGTTTAGAACGAGGCGGTTGGGCCCAGGTGAAAAATTTGTTTGTGGTTGCGATTACAGACTCGAGTGGGCAAGAGGCTGCGGTCCAGATTCTGAAGAAAGTAGTTGCGGGAGTGCCATCAGACTGGGTACGGCAGTGCCATGCCATCATTGCACTGACATACTTCGGTTTCTGGACAGCCCTGTAACGGTCGTCATGGTTGCCGCAATCGGATAGGGGATAAACATTTCCGTGGTAGCTGGATGTGGGTTAGACGAGGAGATTGACACAAATAGAGTCAGGCCGATGCAGAGTCACGGGAAATTTCCAATCAGTAAAAGGACATGTGGGTGTAGACCGCGGACAAGCCAGATTGAATGAATAAGGGTTGCACGGGGCGTTTGCGCAACTACATCGAAGTTTGAAGCTTGGGAAGAACTGCGAATTCAAGCGTCAAGAAGTTGGCTTTGCTCGTACTGCAAGCAACCACGTCAACATTTTCGGCCAGGAAGGAAAACTGTGTCCCGAAAAGAAGACCCGCAAAAGCTGGACTCCAGGTGAAAGACACCCTCCCTGCAAACGAACAGTGTGTACTTGTAGCACCAAGGCAGGAGGAAAGCAAGTACACCGCAAAGGCTCTTTCACAGCCCTGTAAAAGAACCTGGCTTAGAACTACTAAATCTTCCAATCCCACAGTTGCTACAAAACCACTGTGCTCCCTACTCACCGGCGCGACAGAAATGGTGTTGAGGTATTTGTCTACAAACTGATTCAGTCTTTTCAACAGACCCAATAATAAACAGTCGGCTTGTCCTGAACAACCGTCCATAATCGCACTTAAAGAAACTTGGCTCACACCTGACTTCTCTGACTCCACAGACTGCTACTCCATTCTCCGAGCTAACTCGAAACGCGGGGAGGCAGGTGGAGTTGCTCTACACTTAAATTCGGTCCACAATGCTTGCCACAGTCGCCCTCTCCAACACCACTTCACTTTTTATGATGCAAATTGGACACAAATCGCGCCATGTGGGACCGATTCTCTTCTCGGCGTGGTCTTTGTTGCCCCTCAAGTTTGCCTGAAGCTAACCTGTTCCCCATATGCACACTTGATCAAATCTCATCTGGATACCACTTCACTTATCTCTTGCTAGTAGGTGATTGTAACGCTCCTAAGGCCTCCTGGTTGGAGTTCCATCTTATCGGATCTGGTGGACATATTGCATCTGCGCTGACCAAAGTCTTTCAGCAATGCTCTTGGACTCAGCGTATCGTCTCACTCACCAGATAACTCGCAGGTCAATTATACTCCCTGATGGATTTGGTTATCACCAAAAAGGACGCTTCGCTGATGAAGTGTTAATTAAGGCCCCTCTGGGACATGGTGACCACTGTATGTTGGCATTTGATTTCATCTATTCCTGGGCAAGGAACCCGTATCCTCAAAGGTGGATTCAAACTTCTGCCATGCAGACTTCTCAGGAATGCATATTTTCCTTAATCAGCTTAGACTGGGACCGGTTTCACTAGAGGAGGCATACATGATCATTGTCCAGAAAATTCTCGGGCTTGATTCGCCGCCCATCCCTACGAAACCAGGGTGCACTCGAACGGGGCGGAAGCCTTCCGAAAGAATTAGGCGTCTTCTGGAAACGAGGTCCTATTTTTGAGAACAACTGCAAGAGACACGTAAGATGAGCTGGCATTTCGTAAGACGCGGATACGCTAAGTCAGGAATTGGCCAATGGAGCACACAAAAACAGGCCACGAAACTAGACTTCGCCCGGAAAAACAAAAACGTGTTATTTAGTTGCAAGAAGCCACCGGATAAACAAGCCAACAGCCCTCCCTCTGAGGGACAGAACAGGGAACGCATGAGTGGCCCAATGGTGGTATCCGAAGCACAAGGGGAACAACATGCAAGCCCGTATACTGTCCTAGCATCCCCATCACACCCAATTTTAGCAAGGCGCGACTAAGTTTGACCTGTAACCAACTTAGTCTTTACGGGGGCTGTCAGTTTGCTCTTCCACAAGAAAATCTCCTTGAGGCCGGGGGAGTTTCATCCAAGGGTCCTTAAGAAAACATTGTCCACACTGGCAAAGCAATTTTATCTGATGTTACTTCGGTCACTTGACAAAGGCAACCTTTGCTTGGAAAGAAGCGATCGTCAAACTAGTATACGGATAGGGTAGCCACTTGTCGCCTGGCAGCCACGGGACAATTAGCCTCAGAAGCATACCGCGCAACGCGGTGGAACGCATTCTGAAGCGGTTCATTTTAAATCATACAGTGACAACAAACTGCTATCCCCAGGGCAACCCAAAACCGTTCCTTCGTGGCCAACCTGCTGGCATTTATGGACGGCTTAACCAAAACCACAGACAGCGGACTCAACTCGGATGCCCAGTTATTCGACCCCCCGAACACATTCGATCGTGCCCTACGCAGTTATGCTACTCCACAAACTTCAGTTTTATTTTATTAAAAGAATGCTATTGTTGCTAGAGAAGCAGCGGGCTGGCCAAAAGAGCTTGGCTTTAAAGTACATCGACATCCGCTCCTCGGTGTGTCTGAATGCACGCCCCTCACACAGAGAAACGGGACAGACCGAATATGCAGAGTAAATTTGTGGGATGATGAAAATGAAATCGTGCGACAGTCCATGTTCTTCGTCGACCCGTGGACTCCGTAGCGCCGAGAGGGCCGGCCGACCTTCGAACTGGCAGGAACCGCGGATACACCAGCAGGGTGCAAAGGCGGAGACGTCGGCGATGAAATCTTTGGCATATTCTCGTCCACAGGCTGCGCCATTCTTCCCGGCGCCGGCAGACTTGCAGCATGGTACCGAGAGGAAAAAAACAAGAACTTATTATTTCATAGTATACGGATCGCGAGTTGGGGTCCTGGTAGCGATGAGTGTTACAAACTCCAATAGATTCAGCAAGATGCCCAGTTTGACGAACTTGACGGCCTGAAATGGGGTAAGAAAGGAGACACCAGAGTTTCTGTTAGTTTTAAGCTTGCGACGTCTAGGGCCCTCCAGACCACTCTTAGGGACGTTTTCGAAAGGTTGGAGCGGTAGGTACGTGTTGAAATTTGTCCTGAACGAGCTCTAGATCTTTCAACCTTTAGGGATAGTTTCAGTCTTACGGTCTTAGCTGGTGCCCGAGTTTTTGCCCTTGCGACGCATCACCATCCGCATTTGTGTGGATGGTGAAGTTGATAATGAACAGCTCAAGAAATTTGACCTACACACAAACACCACAATACAGAAATATCATAATGGTTTCCGCAACAGAGGAACAGCTTGATTGTGCTTGCATATGTGATCGCTTTGAACCTCTGCATAGTAGCCGCCAATTAATGCTGGCTCACCTGGGGAGCCCGTGAAAAGACACGCCTTCACAGTACGGCGGAGAACTAAAGGCACAGTGGAGTCGCGCTTTTCAAGGCAAGTGTTGTGATGACCGCGGCTTGCGTTAAGCGATCAACTGTACATTCAAAGAACGGACCAAACGACTTATTTTGAAGGCCGGAGACCTGCGTTGCCGTCCGGCATACACATAAAGGTCATTTAACGAGATTTGAATGTGCCTAATCCACCAAAGCATACAGTTGCTACAGTAAAAATAAGCGGACGTTAACCGTAGAAACCCAACCCTTTTACAAAACAAGCTGATAATTCGAACCGTTTTGTCCGCTTCTCGGCCCTCCCCACTAATTATTAAACCATGTCCCCACCCTCGGGGCGCGCCTTGGGGATGAGGATTCACAAACAATGGCTTCCATCAAATTCCTCAACAGAATCTTAAGGTCACTGCTCAAAACCCGTCGTGCTTGCAAGCAACTTTGTTCGGTGGGCCGTTTCGCACGTTGACCAACCCCGGCAACAAAGCAACCAGCGAATTCAGATAGCAATGGTTATAATAAACTTCATTCCCAGCTGGTGGGGGACATACCATGAGGCATGAGCTCCCGGGATTTTCAGAGTGCAAGGTGTGTCCCCCGTTTCTACTTTTTACGCACTGTGAAGTCTTATGCACATCGAAGGTTGACAAAGTTTATGCTGAACTCTTTATGATGCCTGTCTTCCGCTTCCTTCTCAAGACCCCGCGGCAGGCTGACAATCTTCGGCTTATTTACATGGTTGATGCTGTTCAACAAATCCATTTTTCAAACCAACGTATAGTATCTGGTATTGTTGTTACTACAAACTAATCTGGTGTATCTTCCTGAAGTAGTGCTTCCTAAAGGGTGGGTGTATCACTACGTGTCTGATCCAATAAACATACGCTCAACATTATTTTTGAACGTGTAATCTGTTTATGCGGTGTTGACTTGATACAAGAGATTGACGACCTTTCAGCCTTCTCCTGGCCTTCAGAATGGCATTCTCTACCACACTCCCCTTCAGTAGTAAACCTCCAAATGGGAGAAAACAATCACAGCATTCTCACCGGACTATTCCGTGTATTCAGATAAGAGTGACGGTAAGAGTGACTGCATCGTCCATTACTTTGACATTTGAAATTCCCCACTGTTCCTCTGCCCCTATTTGTAACCCCCGCTCCACTTCTGTGTTTAGTGCGTCTATATGAACTGACGTCTGTTTGTCCTTACCACTTCACTCATTTGGCCTTGAGGTCACCCAGCCGTTTGTGGCCGACCTCATGCACATGCGACTGTCTCACGTTGGAACCTGTTTGCTCATTTGGTTCGTACCTTTATAGTTCAAGTAAGCCATTTGTTGTGGGCGAGTATCTACTGTAGAGGTTTGTATATTTTGTGAATTGATGTCCTACGTTAATAGTACCGTATAGAAACCCAGCTCCGGCTTTGTTTTCCCTTCCCGGAGGTTCTGGTATTACGCGTCACTCGAAGATACCGTTTGCTTTTCAGTGACCCTGGCGGGTCCGAAACCGAATCTAAACTCTCTAGGCATAAAAAAACGCGAAAACAAATTTAAGGAGAATCGATGTAAACCGACGATCTGGTGTAACAGCGAGGGCGTTTCTAACCAACCTTCTTCATGTGAAGGTGGAAACGTCCAGCATGCTGGACGAGTGGCAGCAGGGGGGAACTTTGGCGGCGTGCCAATCGCGTGGTGAGAAACTGAGAAAACTGAAGCATAGGGGCCGAACGTGCACGAGCAGTTCAGTGACAGAAAACCAACTGAACTGTGTTAAAACCGAAAACCACTGCCGACGACTGGCGGTCTTGAATAGAAGGATAAAATATGTACGTGTGATGGTGAAATAAAGATGTTATTGGTAACGAACCAACGAAACATTGCTAGTACATAGAGTTGAGTCAACGCCCCCAGAATAACTGAATTTGTCAACAGGATATGCCAAAAGTTCGGCAAGACATCAATGCTCTTGAATGCAGGTGAAGGGTTTAGCGGACAACAACGAGACATTCGCCCTAGTTAGGAGTTAGACAAGTTCAGGATTTGATCTGTCTTTGAAATTGGGGGCCTGAGAAACTGTGATGGCATAGCCAACGGCATGGAAAAAAGACGCTTAAGTGTGTAACATTAGACATTAGTTAGTACATAGCCATTAGTGTATTGATATACTAGAGCATCTGGGGATCATAGTGACGGGGGTCTTTCTTGGAGCGGTTGGACACAGGTGGTCTTTAGGTTGAACATGAAGAAAATCGAGTCAGTTCGGAGTAAGGGGCGTTTCCGGTTTAGTTGGAAACATAATTGGATGTAGTGCAAAAACCAGGTGAGTTGGTTGCCACCGGCCTAAGCGGTGAGAGCAGATAATGCTGAACGTTGGAACTTGGGAGGGTGAAGAATAAGGTCAGTGGGGTCTTGTGGGTGTGGAACGCAGTCGGCAGCATGAGGTTCACTTATTGAAAAGGAGCTTTTGATTTAACGCCTGGAGAACTGCTAGCAGGTCTTTAGATGAGCAAAACTAGGGGTAACTTTGATGAAATCAAAAATCGAACAAAAACGCCAAGTTAGTACATGCGAGCGCAGAAAATGCCAGGATATTTGTGATTTTGTTGAGTGAGTAAAGAGCAAGATTTGGAAAGCTACACAAGAAGGACGGGTAGCAGCAGAAAGATGAATCAGCGGGCACAAGGCCAAAGCGCTACGGTAGACACATGAGCTAGTCATGGTGTGGTTGCTAGCCGCTGCCTCATCGGATCAAGCGGTTTAGCGGCAGGATCTCTTCATGAGGGCTGCTGCGAGGTGGATCTTCCGGGGATTGGCTTAAATTTGGCGTTCTGGTGCATTCCCTTCAGATGAGCTGTACTTTGCAGAGAGGAGCGTGTTAAAGAGCTCAACGGATTAGTGAGGAATGACAGGGGCAATTTTGAGGATAATAAACGAAGACTGTAATTGAGCAGTCGTTTGCCAAGTGATTTCTAATGACACCGTGCTACGGAAGAAATAAAGGAGGTGAAATTGGGGTTGCTGGGCCAAAGTGTCAAATCCAAATAACCAGTGGAGTATGGCCGAAAATAGCCCACAGGAGCTAGTAGTCAAGATCTTCTCAGCCGTAAAGGTATATGGATCTGTACAGCTGTTTCCTGGAGCAAGAAACGTAGGAGAATAAGTGTGTGTGCCTGTTCGGCGAGATGGACATAGTGCGAAGTGACCCGTACTGACAATGACGATGCACGTCAAGGCTAGCCAAGAGGGCCACCATAATTTACTTGTGTTAACCCGTGCATTTTCAAGAGAAGATTGGACAGTCTCCTTTTGGTTATATTTTGGGGCACTACCAGATACAAAAAAACGGGAACAAACCTGACCCAGCCGCCACAAACGGACAAAAATGCTGCATTGTATTTAGTTTCTGAATTAAAGGCCAGCCTCGAAACCACCTACGATGGGCGAAGCGCCAGCGCTATTGGAGGAGTGGCAGATGAAAGAAAACATCGCACTGCAAAGCAACCCTGCAAACCACCTGCAGGGCGTGTTTGAGCGCTACACTAGTTTTTAATCCTTTGTGCAGCCTGCAATGTGTGAGTGTCACAACCCAGCCATAATCGCGGAGTGCCCGTAAAGAAAGATATATTTTCCGGTCGCGGGGGAACGCCAGGCCAGAAAAACAGCCTGTAATTCGTCCAAAAAAACATACAACCGCAGGTGGAGCAAATGAATCAGAGGCTATCGGTCAGACAGCAGGAGTAAAATTTTGAACTTCCGAAGGTGCGCACTGTAGTCCAGCGGCGGTCCAGCGATAGCGTGAAACATCCTGCCAGACGGAGACGCATCATTGCGCTATGTACATGTAACTGACCGGGCTGTGAAATTAAACGCGAACCGCATCCAGTACGCGTCATTAGAATTGAAAGAGCGAGTTGGGAATGCTAGCCGAATTGGTGGACGAGAAGTGTGAGTCCCTTGTACACGAAAGCTCAGGGCCAAAATTAAAAACTGGTACAAAGAAAACATACGCGACAGAACTATTGGAGGGCAAGTGTTACAGGCTTCCGTTTTCAGACTCACACTATGGGAAGAGGGTAAAGATGTCGAACTAGATATAGGGCGTAAGGGTGAGGTAAAATACAATGATTACTGGTTAAGAAAAGCAAGGATGGGGGTGTTCTATATGTACGGTAATAGTGGAGGGCCCACGCAAAAAGGTTCATTTATGAAGGTATAAGAGTTGGGCTTTGAAGGAGCTAGAACGCCTTAGAAGTGCTTAGAAAATTTCAAAAAATCTACATAGTGTAGACTTTGGCATGAAATGTCTTTCTGTTTCATCTACACAAAGGTAATGGCCAGCGATTTTTTGAAAGCCTGTGTGAGACGATATGTTGCCGATACTGAAGGTGAGGCACCTAGTTTAAATCGGACTGTTCCCCAAGACCAGTGACCAATTTTGTAATAATAATAATGATTATTCCTAGCCGGTGGATGGCATGCCGTAGGCATGATCATAATGGTACAGTGAGATCAGAAGCATGACCTCCAGAAACCGAAGTATGTCAGTGCAATGACGGCACGGAACTGCCTACCAAGTTTGATAGCACACCGCAACTATTCCCTTCCTACTCTTGACCGTACCCCCCCGCCCACTCGTTTAATTAACTGCAATTACGGACAAATTCTTCACCTGGCCCCGGCGGCCTTTAGGACGCGTTCATTTCAATCTACTGAACCTTTCGTTCGGTTTTGACTATTTCGGTGGACCTTCAGTCTGTGCTCCTAGCAAAGTGAATAATTTTCTGTGCAGTTGGCATCCCGGCTTGTGTGTTGTCACAAGCTCACTCTTCTAAGGAACTTTTACACCAAACTCTACAACACCGGCATCAGTGAGTCTCTACAATTTCACTGTATGCCACGATTCTTAGACTCCTACTACCGTATACCTGCATTGCTAATCCCCCCACTTCATCATCCCCACTTACGCTTTTCGTGACCCTGGCCATAAGCCGACAGTCCAAGACCACGGGGTTTCAGCGGTGGTTTTATATTTTAGTTAAAATTTACCGGCTGGATCACGCCAACTCTGTGGTTTCACCAGATTCGTTGTTCTGGTTCCTCATTTTCAGGCAATTTGCAGTTTTCTTGTCACGTGTCAGGCAAGATGCCTCTTGTTTTGGCCTCCCTCGTTTTGTTTTTGCCCGCCACCTTCAAATTCAAACGATCTGATCTCAATTCAGCTCGATATTTCCCCCAAAAGTAAAAAGCAGTAGTATCTGTGATTCCCTGCCCGTGCCGGTTTAGGGGTGACCACGTCTACATCGGATAACGCCCATCGTTTGTGACACCGTCCCTATTTCGCGCAATCTCCAGTACTCACAAATCCCACCAGTCATGCTTTATTCTGAGTGTAACACTACGATCATGCCTGATGGTGTGCCACCCATCAGTTGGGGATAAACATTTTATTGTTATTATTACTGATGGGACTTGTGGGTACTGAGGATTGCGCGGAAACGGAGGTGTCACACAGATAGTGGGCATCATCCGATGCAGATGCGGTCATGCCTAAACTGGCACGATCAAAATGCGGTGGACATCAAGAACAGAGAAACGCAGTTATTGGTGTTTTTCTTATTGTTTGGGGAACATATCAAGCTTAAGCAACATCGGATCATTAAAATTTGAAGATGGCGGGTAACAACACAAGGGGGAAGGCAAAACTGCGGCATTCAACATTTCATGTGATAAAAAAATGCAAATTGAGGAAAATGAGGGACCAAAACAACTGATCTGGTGGAACAGCTGTGATGCATTGTCCTGCCGGTCGATTTGGACCGCAAACTAAAATCAATGCTGAGGGGCGCTTAGTATTTGCACAATGGAATTGGATTTTCGAAAGCCACGACGTGTCCCTGATGGACTAAAACAGACAGGCAATCGAGTTCAGAGTACCAGTCCAAACTTTTGAGCCCCATCTATGCATCCCGGGGTCCCAGAGATGCTAGGAATGTACTCCATCAGAATTTTTCCGCCAGAGCTATGATTGCATGGGTGGGCAGTGAAATTTGGTGGGCTTCAAAAATATGAACGTAGATCAGGGTGGTTTTTTGGTTGGAGCACATACGTAACAAAATGCAACATTTTGGTGTCAAACGTTTTATTCCACTCGCAAGGGTTTTGCAGCTAAGACCAATGTGCGGTCAAAATTTGCCGGGGCTGTCTGGCCTTATACAATAAAGTTTATGGCCATACTCACGAAAAGCTTAAGTAGGAATAATGGAGCAGAGGAATTCGCTATGTGGGTATGTGATAACTGTAATATCATAAGTACGGTATTTAATGAAACCGTGTGGACTCACTGGCGTCACTGTTGGAGCAGAGTCGGGTGTAAAAGTTCCCTTGGAGACTGGGTTTGTGCTGATGCACGGGACAGAACGCGAACTTTAAAGAAAATCATTTGTGACTCTGTGGGTGCACAAGCTGAAAGTTCATCGAGATGGTTAGATCCAAACGAATAGCTCAGCTGATTAGAATAAACTCTTCCCAAAGACAGCTGGGGTCAGGTATAGATCTTTTCATAGTTGCAGGCAAATTAAACGGTGGGCGAGGGCGCACAGTCAAGAATATGAAGGGAATAGTTGTGGGTGTGCCATCAAACCGGGTAATGTAGTGCCGTGTCGTCATTGCACTGACTACAGTTTCCAGACAGCCTTGTAACGTACGTCACGTTGGAGATGATCGGACTGGGAATGTGAGATTCTGTGGGCAGCAGGATTTTGCGTTGGCCTGGGAGATCCATAAAGGAATAACAAGGCCGATGTACGACCACAGGCAGTTTCTGTTCGGTTGGAGATCTCCTTAGATGCAAAACACCGACCAGTTGGAATGGACACTGACCATACAGGGAGTTCAAAGCTGGGGAAGGAGAGGGAATGGAATGAGATCAATGAGGCTTGGTGAGTTTGAGGAGGTATCAGATAGGATGGAGTCCATTAATAGAAAAAATAACCTAAACTTTGTTTCAGTTGAGGTGGTGACAATAAGCGGCTAAGCGAGATAAAGTAGGAGTGGGTTTACGCTTAGTAGCCCAGCAACCAGAGACTGGCTACTCTTGCGATATAATTCTGTTATGCTACAAGGGTCAGAAATAGACCAGTATGAGCACGTAGGGAGGTGGTGCGATTAGGGACAGCAAATATATGAGGACTGATGGGGACAGAACCTCCAAAATGACGGACTAGTTTATCTGCGATTTGCCACAAGTTGGACAGTACCATAATTTGGGATTGCTAGTGAATGTAATAGAAAGAGCCATCAGTTCCCGGAGCACTGCTATCCGCCTCAACCAACAAGTGGCGCGCGGCGGAAAGGAGCCCACGGGCGCTAGCCTTAAAAAAAGTAATGAAACGGCAGCTATCATTAAGGCAGTGAGAATAGAATGGAGATGTGCAGAGCGTGTGCACCAGGGCCAGACAGTGACGAAGCTTTGAGGTAAGCTGCAATGTCAAGCAGAGGCGCACCCCAGTGTTATGTGAGCGTGTTTAATTGGTTGTGGAACCATACAAGAATTTCATCCATTGCGCCTCATCAGAGAATACTTTTAGGGTGTATGATGCACTCTAGTAATTCTAGGAATTCTGACTTCGGTTTGGTTTATATTAGTTAGTTGGGACTGGGCAAAACAACGCACCAGTCTTTAGGCAGAGCTGAAAGGGTAATCTAGGGCTGGGACCTGGCTAGAAAGAGGAATAAGTTGTCCGGTGAAAAGCCAGACCAGTAACACAGCGAACCCAGATCAAGCAGACACTCAACAGGCAAGCGTTGCTTGAGGCAGGTCAAGGAGATAGCAGCATAAATTAAAGGGAACTTTTTCTTGCCCACTAACTGTATCGTCACTGAACTCAATTGTGCATTAAGCCCGATTCATAGAGGACACCGGGGGTAATAAGCATTAATTAGGACGACAGCAGCTCCACAAGTAGGGCAGTTATCTACAGACTGCGAAAAGTATGTGCGTGTTACTTCAAAGCTGTTAGGGGAGACTGTTCCAGATGCGAACTTAGTAAACTAGGAAGGAGTAGTGGTGTAAGTTCGTACGAGTTCGGGGCATGCGAAGAGGCCGCTGGGGTTACAGAATTTATAGAGAGGACGTGAATTTACGTTCGGCCTAGCCTCTGCTATAAAGTCATTTTAGTGGAACAGAAGGTGTAGGAGAAGTAGATTTAACCTAAACCTTCTGAGCCATGTTGTTTCAAGGCCCAAGCTAACGCAGCGGGAGCGGCAAGAGCGAGGGCTGAACTATGGGGACAAATTTTTGGTGAATGAGCGTTGGACGCTTTAGAGCTTGTAACTTTGGGTATACAGGGAAGAGAATTCAGGATAGAATTCTATGATTGGTCGCATGCACCGTTTAAAAATTGCAACCTTTGTGCCTCGAAGATGAAAGGAGCGTAGCGTCAGACAACAGAGTGTACGTTCTTGGGCGACCTAGAACTGGGCTTGATGGGAAAGCTAAAGATACAGGAGTGTCTGAGACCACAGTATTTGACCCCTGTGGAGTGAGTTAGTGGATTGCCGTTAATTGTGAACGCATCAGCAGGGAGAGAGCAGCGGCGGAATGTTATCTGGGACTTGGTAGAAGAGAAGCTTAGGCCAGGTGCATTTGATCAGCGAGTGAGAGAGTCTTAGTCTTATTGGATCTGGTGAAAGGCAGGAGTATTCGTAGAGGGAGGAAATGCGTAGGCGATTTTTATATCGTCTGCAAAGAGAAATGGCCCACTGTGGGACACGCCGCCGAAGACGTCGTCGACATACAGTAAGAGGAGGATGGGGCCTAGCACGCTCCCTTGAATGACTGCACTAGTGATCGATAGTGGAGATGACTGTCGCCAGCTTGCTATTTTGTCCTGTCGCATAAGTACAAGGTGAGCCACTGAAATGAGTACCCAGTGATGCCAACGGTACTAATTTTCTGCGGCAGGGGTGCATGAGGAATCTGGCCCAAAGCCTTTTGAATATCCACATATACTAATATACTGGAGTAGCCGGCATCAAAGGCTGCCATGATGGTCTCCAAGGACTGAAGTTGGCAGCTCGTGACGGACCCCTGAGACAAGAATTCGGTCATCTATGACATTTGTAGCTAGAAGGAAACTGTATAATAGGCCCTCGATCAAACTTTCAAGTTTCTCAGTAAAAGGGTGGCATGGGAATCTCCCTATAGCTTGAAGTATTTTGTCCAGATCCGGATTTGAAATGCGGACGGACTATAATTTTTTCCACTGAGGGAGGAAGATTCCAGAGTTTATCGAGTAGGTAAAAAAATTTAAGACAAGGATCTCGACATCCTGACCGTCATGTCTCAGGTCATGGGATAGAAGGCCGTCGGCCCCCGGTGCAGCGGAGTCCTTAAGGAATTCTAGAAGAGCAGAAACATCAGCTAGGAAGACGGTTACGCTGCTAAGAGCCGAGTGGCTACTCTAACATTTAGGAGCTGCGGAATATGCGGCACGTGTCATACTTCTGAGTTTTGGAGGAAGGGGCAAGCAGCAGTTAGCCAAGTAAACGTTCAGGTGGCCTGCTATACTGACAGGATCGGTGAAAAGACAATCTTCGGTTAAACGCAAACAGGCAGCTGAGTGGCTGATTGCAGTATAACGACCAAGAAACAGTCATCTGATTAATTTGGGTTAGGAAGAAGTTTTGAGGACGGTGCCCTGTTCACGGCATTGGAGAGATACCCAAAAGGACACTCGGTCGTCTGAGAGCCCGCTGATCATAAGTAAAAATGGGAAGTCGTGAGATTTCCGGTTATCTTTGCTAACTCTGTATTTTTGTATCCAAGTTATTCAGTAACTTATGATGTCATGAGATGCGCGGTTGGAAACCTTTTATGGGAGAAACTAGATAAGCAGCAGTCAGTAGATTGTGGCAGTAGGTGTCGCAGATTTGCTGCGTTTGTCGAGAAAAAGAAGTCATCCTGGTTCCGGGAAGCTAGCAAGGATGAAAGAGTTTGTAAAATATCTGGTGGGAGGAGGTGAAACAAGGAAAGACTCGGAAGGGCAGCTGGACTGTAACTGACTTTGTTGCAAAAAACGACTCAGGGATCACTTCCTGAGAAGCGTGTACCAACTGCGGCTGTAGCCAGATGACCCTCATTTCACGGATTTACGGAATGATACACAGGATCGAGACGCTGGCTCAAGTTTCCCGGTCGGTTTTGTTCTTGGTGTTCAGCGGCTGCCGTTCACCTGAAAGGCACAAGCGGAAAAAGAATGTAGCACTGCTCGTTAAGTTCTCAGCGCGGGGCACCAAGTTGCCTGCGCAAGGAATTGCATAAAAAAGCGCCTAATGGTGATCTGAACTGGGTACTAGACGAAGCGTGGGAAACCGTCGGAAGAAGGTCGTTCCACGCAGCAACTACCCGAAATGGGTAAGAATTTTGCCCAATAAGAGCAGCTCTTTGGACAGGCTCAATGAGGGTTACGTTCTTCTTGCGTCCTAAGTAGACAACTAGGTCGGCATATTCAAGAAGCGGTCTGACATAGGTTTTATAGAGTATTTGGAAATTCATGCGGGTAATAAGGGAAAAGATGAGCCAAATCATTCGTAGGACGGCAAATTTCTTTTCAACCGATTTCTCATGGTTCAGTGAGAAAGATATGCTTGAAGAGAGTCAGACAGCCAAATCCTTTTTGGCATCTATCCTCGTGATGTCTTCTGGTTGGTTGTCACCATATAAGACAAAGAGGTTCGCTGAGTTTCCTTCGAATGACATATGGACGCACTTTTCGTCATTCAGAGGAAGGTGGCAGTCCAACGACCACTGCCGTACAGCGTCTGCACCCATTTAGAGGGCTCTGGCATTTGAGCTCCAAGACCTCAAGTCGTCCACAAAAAGTAGGTGTGAACTTGAAAGAACGTCTGGAAGGTCGTTGACGTAGATAAAAAACAGCAGTGATCCCAAAACGGAGCTCTGAGGAACTCCAATGGGGACTGGCGCCGGAGAAGAGTGGGTCGAGCTCACTTTCACTCATTGTGCTCTGTCTGATAGGAGCGCCTTAATCCAGTGTAGAAATTCCTCTTGAATGCCGTAAGACTCAAGTTTGTGGGGCAACGGAACATGTAGGATTCGATGGAATGCCCTTGCGAAGTCGAAAAATATGGCATCCACTATGAGTCCATCGTTTTTAGCTTGGGTTAAGCTGTCCATAATTTCGAGTATGTTAGTCACGCAAGAAAGGTTTGGGAAGAATCCGTGCTGAACTACAGATATCAAGTTGTTGATAGTAAGGTGGTCCAGAAGGGCCCGCTTCAGAATGCGTTCCATCACCTCGCATGGTGCGCTAGTGGGGCTGATAGGCCTGTAACTGCTGGGCGATAGCCGGTCACCAGTTTTGTAGATTGGTGTGACAATCGCTTTCTTCCAGAGGGAAGGTGGCCTTCGTCAAGCAACTAACGAGACATCAGGTAGAAATGCTTTGCCAGTGTAAACGACGTTTCCTTTAGGATCGTTGGATGAACTGTGTCTGGCTTCAACGCGCAGAACGGGTTTGTCCTATGCAGGAGTTGACAAATGTCCTCCTCTGTGAGGAGCAAGTTGGCTAGAGGCCGCTCGTAGTTACGCCGTGACAAAGTTGAGTGTGACGAGGTCACTGGGCAGAATACCGGCCCGCATAGGGTCTTCTGCAGAGAATATTTGGTCTACGGTAAGTAGGCCACGAGTAGGGCCATGCACAATTTGGGACCAGCCCTCTGCACTAAGTTGGATAAACAGCAAGGCGTACCGCGTAAGGCCCGTAGTGGGAGGCCAGGAGGAATCCGCCAGGTTGAAATCACCCAACACAAATTTAGACGAACGAGGGAGGGTATGCATAGAAGAGGTAATACTGGACAAGTCAGAAACAGAGATAGAAGAGTAGGCTGGTAGTAGACGGATGCAACCTACTAGTTCAGGTAAGTTGGTCTGTTCCGTAGAGATACAGACTACCTATGGAGTCCATTCGAAGTTAGAATCTTGAATGAGGGTTGCACGAAGTTCCAGTTTGGAATAAATGGCACAGGCACCGCTTCTTGAGTTTTTCCTGTCAAAGCCGTGGACATAATAACCAGGGATTTAAATAACTGTGTCTGGATATCCAACTGAGAGCCGCGTTTCAGTCACACAAATCTTACTTGGTCGTGAAATGGCGCTTATGGCTCGGAGAGTATGGACTTTTGGCGGTAACGAGCGGGCACTAAAAAGCATAATTGACAGGCTTATTGGGAACAAACCGTACCAAGTAGGAAATCGATAACCTCGCTTCCGGCGGAATTTGGCACTAGGGGAATTGGAAAGTGGTGGGTTACATGAAGTTTGGTTTACTGGGAGTGTGTTCGGGGTCGGTGGGAGCGTATTTTGGCACCGCTGACAGAGGGGTGAATAGTGGGTAAAGTAGTTCTGAACCCAAGGCAGGAGGTATGGTGCAGAAAGAGTTGCTGGGTGTGAAGCGATGGGTGGCAGCCAAAAATGGTGTTCAGGTGGGACAAGGGTGGGTGGGAAAAATGGTGGAAGCAGATTGGGCTCAGAGCTGGCTGCCGATCGCTGCTGATTCGAGGTTTTACCAAACATATCGTACGTGTGGTTTGTTGTGCTTGTTAAGCGTCGTAGAGATGAAGCTATGCTAGATGTTTTGGTTTCATAGAAGGATTTCCTGGGATACATGCTACAACCAGGGCAAGCTTAAGCCAGCGACGCATGCTTTTGACAGGCTTTCTCTTTGATTTTCTGTGAATGCCGTTGAAGTTGTTGATAGCTTCAGCGCCAATCCAATGTTTCTAATGAGGAAGTTGTTAAAATTGCCCGCGGTGTGTTTTAACACTATGGGGATTTCTGGGGAATGGTGGTGCATGGAATATAGGGGTATGTGTATGGTCGGTCAATGCATAATCACCAGTGTGAGTAGAGCAGTGAATGTAGGGGAAAGAAGGTCGGAACTCGGATAGAAGAAACCAGAAAGATGGATGCTGAGCATGGAGTTAGGACGATTTATAGAAGGATGGCATACAGTTGGAGGGAACGGTATCAACCTTGTTATCCCTTAGCGCCATCGGGGCCGGGGATTTCGAAATTGGTGGACGTGGTGCTAAAAGATCTAGTGGATGTTTAGGAATGGGTATCGGACGAAAAGTCTGGCCAGGTGTAACAAATGTGGATATGCAGGCAAAGCGCATTGGGTAACCTCGTGACAGGAAGTCGTGGTCCTTTGGCGGTTTGGGGGACAAGGACGGGAGTGGTGTCATCGTTGCGCTGTCTAAAAGTTGGATGTGGGCCGGAGGATATTTGTTCCAGGGAAGTGAGATAGAAGAAACATTGCACACTGGTGTGTGTTTGTCACTTGCGATAAATAGCCAAGGTAGACAACAACGCGTGGAGTTATGAGTATGTAGGGACGTCTTTGGCCGTGAGATTAGGCTATCATGCATAGCGATGCCTCACAACCAGCGTTGCGCGTAGGTATGGGCCTAGCAGTTAGGGTAGGTAGACAAGGCAAACGGCAACGCGTACGGTCATCACGACGAACAACAATGACTGGCCTTATTTTCCTACAATGTCGTTGCGTATCACGATGCCCTCAAGCTAATGGACGTATTTATTTTTAATTGAGGAAGATATCGCTTTGTCGGTAGATCACATGCAGATACCTGAAACGCCGAATTATCCAATGACTAGCTGTGAACATCTGAGAATTGGGATCATCCGTGAAGGTGCACAGTTGCGTTACTGCCGAACAATACATCATGTTATCTTCCATTATTACACTTAACGCAAGGTAAGCTTCTGAATATACTGTGCTGTGATGAGGTTCACTGAAAAAACTCATCTGATTTGTTGCGCCTGGCGAGTAAAACGCATACACCGGTTATTCAACCATCTCCCTGAGTGGAAATTGCTCTGGATATTCTGCAGATGTTAGCGCCCATTTGATGAACACCGTTAAATATGCCCATATTTGAATTCGCGCTTCCTCTTGTAAACTGGTAATCACATGCGAATTGGCGGTGGCTGGTGACCTTAAAAGGTCTCTCGCCTAAACAAAATTCCATAAGCAACATGTCGCTGAAACGTGAAACCGGACCGAAATAACTCCAAGTGAAATTCTCAACACTGAAAACCCCACAGTTTTGGCGAAAGTAATTTCCATTCACTTCTAATGAGCGGCCGGTGCTGCAGACAAATAAAATCAACCGCTGGACCGCCATGAGGAGGCTTTATTGACCTATGCTCATTTAAACGAGCAAACCATAAAAAGAGGTGGACTTTGGAAACAATCAAAGGTAAGAGAGCTTTTGGTAGCCTTCATTCGTTTTCCTGGTGTCCTTTAGACCTTAGCGATCTTGTTGCGCTACAAAGCCTGAGAAGGGTATCTTCCCTCTTGTGACACCCAAAGCGTGGCCGACATTTTTTACGGCCATTTACTATCTTACTCATGTCTAGTTGCTCCAACACAAGCTTCCCGCGTTTCTGGTTATCGTTTAGCCAGACAATTATCCGTTGTAGGCCATAAGCTCAAGAAGTATCGTAGGTTCTTCCATGAAACCCAAGACCTCTCCCTCCTTATTCAAAGTAAAGACATACGACTGAGATTAGCACCGGCAAGGTAGCTCTTGAAAAGCGCAAAGATTTTGCCGCCGTAGCCCATTTTCTTCAATCTAAGATGCTGGAGGGCCTCATTCACGGGCGATGCTTCTCTAATTCCTCAACGATTCCAAGTATTGTCGTTTCTAAAAGGAAGCCTATTTCTAAACCCGTTGATATCGTAGGATCCCTAAATTCCTACTTCGCCCGCTGTTATGCTCCCCTCACATCGACCTTTTCTACTCGTTGCTTTCCACCTGATTCCGTAATGATAATAATGTTTATTCCCAACTAGTGGGTAGCATACCTTCAGGTATGATCATAATGTTACAGTCAGAATAAGTGGATGTCTGGTAGGGTTTATGGGTACTGGGAATTTCGTGGAAAAGGGACGGCGACATAAACAGTGGGCATTACCCGAAGTAGACTTGGTCACGCCTGAGGCAGCATGGGTAGGGAACCGAAATGGGGAACATATCAGATGAGACAAGATACTATCGTTAGGGTTTGAAAGTGGCGGGCAAAAACAATACGTGGGAGGGCATAGTACGAGACTTCCTGCCTGGTACGTGATAAAAATAATTTAAAAAAA